>JACDJE010000584.1:113270-154393 GCA_016647715.1 Pavo muticus
CTTTTCTTTTTGATCTCTAAATAAACTATGTGGAATGAAAAAAAAAAAACAAACAAACAAACAACCCAATATCTGGCTGAACCAACTGACTTAATATAGACTTTAAATTCCTTAACTCGTATGTAATTTTTTTAAATTTTTTTATTTTTTTGCCTCAGAGTGGTGACTTGTGGACAAGGAAAAGATCAGGAACTGCTCTTACTTGAGCTTCCTTTCAAATAATTGCATTTCATAGCAGAGAAATATCTTGACCTATAGAGAAGTGGAGAGGTTAGGTTTGATGCCGGTGCCACTCTGGGAATTGTCTGAAGGTACTGATAGAACAAATAATAGCAGACTACTTTTATGTTTGCACATGTAAGGGGAAATTGTATTTCAGGTCAATAATTTTGAGGCAAGAAGGCTGTTCTCACAGACTTGAAAGAGAACCTTTGTATCTTTTCGTCATACTTATTCTAGGTCAGGCCTATTGAAGAACAAGCACGAAGTCATAGATAAATGGTGATTTCTTGCTAAATAAAGATTCATCTGTGTAAGCAATCCAATGACTGTCTTAAACACTTTTCTTTCCAGATCCATTGGAGGAATGGAGTGTGATATATTCTTCATATAGGGAAGAGCTGTTGCACTGTGAGTGTGTAGCACTCAGATACTGAGATTTCATTAGGTATTTTCAGATGTCTGAAACTCTTATCAGACATCACTAATGTACTCCATTTCCTACACACTTTTACTTTTGAATGCTACTTTCCTCTCATGTGTTTTAATCATTCACTCATGCATGCTAATGGCATTAGCAGGCTTGAATTTTTTTATTTTTATTTTTAATAAGTAAGTAACAGTTCAATGGCATTGAACTAATTAGTATACTGACAAATGAAAATTTACCATGCTTGAATTGATACAGAAATATGTTTCACTGGTAAGTGACATCAAAAAGTAGCTTACCTCTTCATTTTTCGTTATGCTTGGTACTGGTTTTGTATTTCATAATAGGTCCATGTATACTGTAACATCTACTTCTTCTCACCTCCTCCCTGTCAGCCTTTAGGCACATTCTTACACTTACTTCTACCTTGGCGTCTCCCTGAAGAACAGGCACTGAAGCCCTTATTTGCCTCAGGCATCTTGCACTCATCAGTGATTACATCCCTGCTGCTTCTTGACTCCACATATGCCTTTCAAAACTACCAACCACAGCTTATACACATCAACAGAAGAAAAACAAATTCTGTCATTGCTCTCATATTAAATCAGAAAGCTTTCAAGAGAATCTTCTGTTGAAATATTTCTTTGGCTAATTCGGAAGGATATTTTGGAATCATTTATGTTCCAATATCCACAGTGCTGCTACGTTACTTCAAATATGAAGTGATATAAAACTATTTGACAATTAAGTGATATTAATAGATTTCATCCTTTCTATACAGTTGCCCGTGGTAATACACTATCTTCACAAGGAAAATATTTTACCTTCCAATCAAAACCATCTTGAAAAGTAATGTAAAAAGACCTTCTGTTACTAGTTCACTTTTATCACACGCTAATCCTACAGCATATATATTTAAATACCCCTCTAGAAGTAATTCCACAAAAGCACTCAAATCAGTATAGCCTCCTTGTTTATTTTTGGGCTTTGCATCCAGTTCTAAATGAATTGCTGAGAGGGGGGAAGAGCTGGGAAAAAATAAAAACAGATTTACTTGATCCTAATCCTATTTACCAGGATTCTGTTAAATGAAGTGTTGAAAGTGTTTCACTACAGAAGTAAGAAAATGCCATTCTCAAATGACAATGAATTATGTGACCAACCTGTTCCACAGCAAAGCTTTCAGTAGTGTTCATGATCATGTGAGACATTCTGATTACTTCATTTCATTGTTTTGAAAACTTTTTCTTTGTACTTATATCAAAGTATGGCATTTGATGAGTAGCTGTCAAGAATAAAGTTCTTAACTAGTCATGAAAACAAGGGCATACATTAAAAGCAAGCAAATCGGCCATGTAGATAGATATGTGTTTAAATAGTTTATATAGTTAAAAAAATAAATTTATTTATAGATTTTCAAATTATTTCATCAAAAGTTGGACAAAATATTCTGGAAAATTTCATTTAAACTTCATAATACTATTTTGTTGGACATTTTATGATGCCTTATATTTTTCTTATATAATTTTCTATATTATCTAAGAAAAGCAATTGTAAAATTGTAAAATATTGTAAAATAAATAAATAAATAGAAAGGACCCATCATGAAAATTTTATACTTTTCCATCAGAGATGCTGCAAAACTTAGATCTCTGTTGATATTAGCTGAACCAGCACGCTTTCCTTTCTTTTTCAACTCACAATCCTACCTGCCATCCTAAAACCTTGCAGCTCAAAACATCGATTTCTTTCACCAGTATCTTATTGAATAGTAGGTAGATTTACATGCTGTTTTCCTCATTTCCAAGGTCTCACACTCGACTCCCTTAAGTTATTCAAAGTTTTTCCATGCTGTGGGAAAGTGATCTCTATTGGTTTTCTATAAAGACACCATTGTCAGTCCTAAAAAATAGTTTTCTCAGTATGTGGCCATTCAGACTTTGAGAGATGGTTGGTATGGATACTTTTCCAGCCTTAGTTGCTTTCTCACACACAGACACAGAGGTCTATGGTACACAGGTACACAGAGAACTGAACCTGTATTTTCCATAGGATGGCATGTTTTCTGTCTTTAGACCTAATGTTCCCAATCATGTTATTTACCATTCAAAAATTTTGCCATGTGAGGCAAATGGAGAAAAAGTTTCTGCGAAGTTAAGCATTGTGCAAAGATAAAACTAGGAGAGTCCCTATTCTGGGGGGGTTCTGGCTGACAGTCAGCAGAGTGTCCTGGCAGCCAGTCGGGCTGACCATACCCTGGAGTGCATCAGGTCCAGAACTGCCACTGAGTAAGGGAATGGATTTTCCTGCTCTGCTCTGAGCTGTGCGGTCTCACCTCGATTCCTGGGTGCAGTTTGGGGCACCACAATATAAAAAGGGCATATAACTATTAGAGAGCATCCGAAGGAGAGCTAAGAAGATGATGAAAGATCTAGAAAGTAAGATGAGTGAGGGGCAGCTGAAGTCCCTTGGTTTGTTCTGCCTAGACTGAAGGGAGTTCTATAGCATGTTAAATACAGGATAGCTGTGCTAGCTATGGCTGTGGCCCAGATTCCTTTTCCTTAGCTGTATACAGCTTCTAGATTTAATATTTTTTATTCATTTTTTTATTGTTTGAGCTATGCTTGCTAGTATATATGGAGCCAGGCTATGCTGATCCTTTTGCTCTTCTTTATTGCTGATTGAAAATGTTTTTGATGGGAAAACTCTGGTGTTTTTTTTTCAGTAGTTGACCAGGTTATATGTCTTCAGTTCCTCTGGCACATTCTTTTGAAGGTGTATACAGATAGGAGAGAGGTAAAGAGATCTAGTTAACCCAGCAGAGGTGACCCAGCAGCTTGTGACCCAATGTGCGTATTATGAGGACAATGAGACCTGAAGTGGTGGTGGAAAAAGCTGAGAGTGTCAGTGAGGGCAGCTCTGGCTGCTTTGTTCGCTAAGACTCTTTGCCATTGATTCAGTGCTGCTGCAGGGCTTCAGACAGCTCAGTTTCACAAAAGTCAGTGCCATACCAAATACTGAATGTGTATTATATTGTACTACTGAAAGAATTTGATTCTATGAAGTGTGTAAAGGACCTATACAAAGATGCAGGGGGAACCTATGATGAGGCCATTTTAATGTTTGCTGTTTCCTGAGCAGCAGAACAAACACAATCCAGCTCTTTCTAGAGCTTTTTTTGCTTTATATTTCTACCCCGGCATAGTAACTACATGTTCCTGCTCACAGTGTTACCTATATCTTACTTTTCCTTCCCTAATAGGTTGTAAGCCCCTCCTCAGAGTTTTTTCTCCGATTTCTTCCTGAATAACAGATTACTTTTTAGCTGCCACTGTAGTCTGCTCAGTAAGGATGCCAATTAACTTCCCATAAGAAGTTAATCAACTACTCCAACCATAAGAAAACACCTAGTGTGGCAATTATCTGGCATTTTCAGAAATCACTAAGGATGACTAGAGGTAGACATACCTGTTTATTTTTAGTGAGATGCTTGTTTTTCTTTAATGACTATAAAGGGACTAGACCACCACCTTAGATTTCAAAGTACAATTTTGGATTTTTAAATTTGATGAGATGAATCCCACTGTGGGTTGTGAATGTACGTATTATCTGCTAAATGCATTTGCTTTCATTAATTTTGTACATTCTGTTGTATCCCTTGAGATCCTTCAGTGCTCTGCAAAGCAGGCAGCCATCTCATTTGATGGGAGCTACTGTGGGCCAATTTATGACTAAGCTTATGAGGCACAGCTTGACCACACAGGCAAAGATTTTTAAGGGGATGAGACAAGTGATCAAGGGGTTCAGTTCTGTAAGATGCTGTTTTCGCAGTTTGAAATAATATCTACAGTAACATTAACAGACTCCCTTTAACAAAGAGTTAAGAAGAAGAAACATTTCTTAACTGAAATTTTGAAGTTAAGAGCACAGAAATAGATTTCTGTCACAGAGTGTGGCAAAAAACTGTAAACTAGATGAAGCTTTGATGAAAAATTACTGCGCATTGTAGATGAATAACCTCTAATGAAGGGACTGTAGAAATATTTCTGTTTGGCTGGCTGGATGAGTAATGTGGTAGAAATCCAATTGCCAGATATAATTTTACCTGACACATGTGCTTTGTTGTAAAATCACCATTGTGGAGACCAGCTCCCTGTCTGCCAGCCAGATTTTTTTTAAGTTAAATTGAAGTGACTGACTGTGTGCAGATAGCTGTAGGCTGCATTTCTACTTCCTACTAAAGAGCAGGGAAGTAGAACACTACCATGGCAAAGCAGCAGATTGATCACACTGGTAAATCACTTGCTAGGTTTTCATTTGTGCTTGGGCCATTCTTTCTTAAGCAAGTTGCAGTTCAACTGAATTTGAATTGAAGTTTAATTTGATGCTGAAATCTCTGGAATGAGTAACATTTCTGAACCTTTTAATATTCAGATCAGGTACTCACTTTCTTCTTCCCGCTGCATTTTTGACCTGGAGATCAAAGAGCAAACATTTAACAAACAACAGCAAGTAACAAACATCTCCATTAATGTGAAGTAAGACATGCTTATTAGGTCTATTACCTATTCTATTGACAATGAATTCTAATGCACTTATGATCAAATACATGACTTTAGTAATAAAAATTCTTTCTAATTTTGGCTGCAAGCATAATGTGCTCACTTATTAACTCTGGTATTGATCCAAAGCCCATTGCAGTAAGAAGGGGAGTATTTTCACAGGAGTGATACATATCTGGTATCGACTGCCATGGCTCCGCTGACATGCATGAAGTCATGATAACTCATCTAGCAGAGGACATGCCCACTAACTTTCCCAGGCACTGAATGAGGGATGGAGTCTGCAGCTGACAGCGGGCAGGTGGGCTCATATAGACAATATTAATCAAGAGATTGCGTGTTGGTACTTAGTGATTCATAATGCTCACTGTCTTTCTTTAGCTGAAAAGCTCCAGTTTCCAGGTGCTGATGGTGTTATTTTAATAACCTCTTTATATCAGAACAGACACGATAATCCAAATTGTTTAGAAATGTCCAAATGTATCCATAAATTCAGACCAGTTATGTTAGCTAGTAGATGATCTACAATTGCTGTACAATCTTTTTTTCTTGCAGTTCTTCCCTCTACAATGTATTAAAAAACTATAGTTTTATTATTCCATGCCATAGCAACTACAGAAGAAAAGAAGTAATTCTTAGCATATTATCAAAGTTCTGGTTACATTTACTTGGATTGCAATTGTGCCACTATTTCTGTTAGCCATTGTATCTTACCTTGTTCTTTGCTTCTTCTTAAGGGTAAATGACTAATGAATGGCAAAGATTTACCTCAGCTCCCTCCATAATGTATAAGAATAAGTAGGTTGTAAAAACAAGGTTATTAGGTGTTCAAATTTACAGTAATAGAGGCAAATACCACTAAAGATATGTATGTATATCTATCTATCTATATAAAAATATATAAAACTGTAGTAGGAATGGAAATTAGAAATTAAGACTTCAAATTACATCACACTTTGGAGCATCTTACCTGAATGAACATTTGAGAATAACAGAACTTTTCCTTGGAGGTCAAACTGAAATGTTTTCACAGAGTCTTTGTGGAGTTCTCAGAGGCATATTGGAAGGTATAATTCCCTCTGAAAATTCCCATGGGGACAAACGAAGCTCCTCTTCAGGCTATGAAGTCTCTGGATACTTGACATTGTACAGCACTACTGACTGGTAAACAGTGAAGATATATAATTTTTTTATTTTTATTTTTTTTAATCAGAGGTGTTATGAGTAAGGAATTACAGAAGTCACATACTTCCATGCAATAAATAACGTCTGTTTTAGTGAAAACATCTGGAGACCAACTGCACTTGCCTTTTTAAAATACAGAATTAAAAATAACTGAATTAAAATAATAGCACAGTTTTCTATCTTAGACAAAATCTGTTTTAGTTTACAGACAGTTAAGTTCCTATGGGATAAATACTGTAAAATCACACTACAAAATTTCCCAAACAGGGAAGATAGGAGCCACTGAAGGAGTGGTAGAAGATATTAATAAAAAAAAAAAGGCAACAACTACAGATGAAAAAAGGAGTTTGAGTACTTGGCAAAGTAGGCATCAGAAGCAGCATAAAATGCAAAGGAAGATGATGTATAATGTTAGAAATAGGATCAAGTTATAAGCTTTGAGAGAATATAAGCTTTGAGTCTGGGTCATAAGTAGGAGACGCTTAGAAACAGTAACATGAGTCCTGAAGAAAAACAGACCATCAAATTAGAGTATTTTGTATCTGAGAATTTGGTCAATCAAACAGTGTTATTGTACTCTTTTTATCTGTCATATTTTCTATTGAAAATAAATAGGTGGCATTACTTTCAGAGCAACCTATGTACTATAACTTGTCTAAAGGGTAGTTATTTGAAAGCACACTGTCTACTTCTCAAGTATTCAGTTAACCAGCAATGCAGCCAAATTTTATAGCATAATAGAAAGAGGTGTAAAAAGGATCATAGGGATGAAATTATGAAAAGAAAAATTTAGACTGAATAATCAAAGAGTTCTTGACAGGAAGATTTACTGTCCTTGTGAATGATCTCACAAAAGAAGTAATAGAAGCTCTATCACTTGGAAAATTTAGATGAAAGTGGACAAAATGTTAGCTTAGAGAATGTTAGCTTAGCAACAGAGAACAGTCTTGTAAAAACATAGATTGAGTGGCCTAGGAGTTACATAATTCATGTTTATGTTCTAAATTACACTGGCACAAATGAGTGATTGTTCAGTGTCAGTCTGCCAAATTGCCTCTGTAAAACAAGCTGATCAGTCTATTCACAGAATCTTTTCTTCAAACTAAGGTGGTTTTCACAGAATCACAGAATTGCAGGGGTTGGAAGGGACTTCAAGAGGTGATTGAGTCAAACAACCCTGCTAAAGCAGGTACCCTACAATAGATTGCACAGACGGGTCATGAATATCTCCATAGGAGACTCCACAACCTCTCTGGGCAGCCTGTTCCAGTGCTCTGTCACCCTCACTATAAAGAAGTTATTCAGCATGTTAGTACAGAACTTCCTATGTTCAAGTTTTAGGCCATTACTCCTTGTCCTATCACTGCACACCACAGAGAAGAGCCTGGCCTCATCCATTTGCCTCCCACCTCCCTTTAGATATTTATAAACATTAATCAGATCCCCTCTTGGTCTTCTTTTCCACAGGCTGAACAGACCCAGTTTACTCAGCCTTTCCTCATATGGGAGATGCTCCAGGCCGTTTGAAATTTTTGTCAAGGTTTTGGTGGCTAACTATTACCTTACGTTGTGGTTTTGTTTGGTTTTTTTTTTTTTNGGTGTTTGTATTTCTTTTCTTTGATCCAGTTTTTCTTCTATAAAATAGTGAAAACCAAATCCTAGGTTTTCTCTCCTTCCATCTGAACATCCTAAATACTAAGCTAGCAGGCAGACTCATTGCTTGGTTAATATTTATTAATTCCATGTACCCTGGAACATCTTAGCAACATGAGCCAAGGCTCCTCTGATCATCGTGGCAGTCATGATCCTTACTGCTCTTAATGGAATTCATCTTTCTTGAAAGCAGATGGCCACAGTTGTACACAGGCTTTCATGTACGGTCTTTTCTTTTACAAATGCCGATTAATATTTCCATTTCTCATTTGATGCCTTTTCAGATTGAATTTTCCCTTATCTGGCTATCACACTGGTGGATCACTGTCACTCTGTGACTAATTAGCATTGGAGGTGTTTCTGTTGTACATAAATGTGAAGATCCTTGGTGATGTACCATATTAATTATATTTGTGTTATTGTAATTTCAAAGAATTTATTTAATCGTATTTCTATTTTTTCATTCTTTAAGATGACATTCTTATCTGATGATGATTCTTTAGTGCCTCATTTTCTCATTTTGCCTGATTTATATTGCATTTTCTGTTGTCTTTTTTAATATGCAATTTAATAACTATATACTATTGTAAATTATGATTTATCAGGCAATATGTACATACATTTTTAACTATAGTTCTTGTCATACTAAAAAAGACTGTAGTTTTGAGAATTTAAAAAACATGTGCAGACAATCAGAATATACTTTTCTCAAGAAGAAAGCACTGAGTGAAAGCAGAAATAAAAGTTTGGCAAACTGAACAGAGAATTCTGCCAGCATTCATGCTGCAAAGAGTCTCCCTATCGTACATGGCAGAAACACTGAGCTAGGGAACTGGAGCATCTACGCATAAAAAGACCTCCATTTTGGATATTAAAATAGCCAGATTACAACAATTTGTCAAATGTTTTAAGAGTTTGTTTCAAGAGTTAGTCAATATTAGTGTTAAAATATTATGTCTTGTGTTCAGCCATTATTCCTCTTGTATTGGCCAATACCGCTTACACTTCTAATTGAACTTTCTTTTTAAATCATCACTGCAAAGGCTTTTACAGATTATCTGTAGGAATTCTGAAATAAAAGCAAGAAATACTAAAAGGAGAGTTAGCACTAGTCAAGAAATCTAAGAGCAAACTGGTAACAGTGTTTTCAATTTACAACTTAACTACCAAGAAAGAATTATTTTTTGTATAGACTTTTTTTTTTTTNGAGGGTGATAAAACAAACTCTTTTAAGTTCCTACAGCAGAAACATGGAGAATATATACAAGAATATTTTTATCTGCACACGAAGTATCCTCACTTTTCCACTGAGGTATATATCCCTTACTTTATTTATTTATTTCTAATAGAATATCTGACCTGTGAAGAAATAAACTCAGGGTTTATGAAAATCTTTACTTTGACTATTTAAATTAATTTTTCTTAAATTTTCCACAGCAGTCACAGTGCTGTCATGTGCAATGCGTATGACTGTGAGTCATGAAGATGAATTTTGCAAAATAAAAACATGGCTTTCAAGAAGAACTAGCTGAGACATCAAATTCAGTCCACTTCCCACAGTTGGAAAAAAGTATAAAAACAGACTATTTAATGAAATGCACAAAGCCTCTGTTTCAGACTCCCTACTAACTACTCACAAAATACATGCCAAAACCGTATGGTAAACTTGAGGACTGGATAGGAGAAGCAAGTGAAAAAAATGGAGAAGGGAGTGGGAGAGTGGCCAGCGCACTCAGACCTTACTAAGGTAGTAGGTCCCTGCTCAGTTAAGGTGCCTACTCATTTAAGACTGAGCATCCATTAGGCTCAGGTGAGGAGAGTACCATTAAGCTCTCTTTGCAGCTCCAAGTTTACCTTGGTAAGAAAAATGGCAGATATTTTTGGTTAAAACTGGAATGGGTTTACTTTAGATAGCCATGCTGATGTCTTTCTTGCACAGTTCCCTTCATCTTTTTTTCATATTTTCTAAAGCAATGCAGTGTCTTCATTTTAGATTGAAAGCTGAAATATCCAAATTCACATGCAGCAGTTCAAAAGTATTGTCAGGAATAAAATTCAGTCTTTTGGATAAGTTTTCAAGCACTGTAAATTGGTGTGGTCCCACAGAGACTACAGAGGTGTAATGCAAATGCAATAATTTATATCAAGTAAGGATTAAGTTCAGGTCTTGCAGTCCCATGCCCTATTCACTAGCACTCACAAAAACATATGCTAGTGCTGCCTATGCTTATGTAGTATCAAAATTCACAACAGCAAGTCTCTCCAGCTCCGTTTTCTACCCCATTTTACTGTTCTCTACTTCTTTACTCGTGTCTTGATTTCAGCTGGGACAGAGTTGATTTTCTTCATAGTGTCTGGTGTGATGCTGTATTTTGGCTTTGGGAGAAAAACAATGTTAATAACACACCGATGTTTTAGTTGTTGCTGAGCAGTGCTGTACAGAGCCAAGGACATTTCAGTTTTTCAGGTTCTCATACTGTCCTGCCAGTGTGGGGGCTAAGGAGGGGGGGAAAGGAACTGTGGGGGGACAGAACCAGGACAGCTAACCTAGACTATGCAAAAGGAAATTCTATGCTAAACCATCATGTGAAAACTATATAACTGTGAGCAGTTGGCAGGGGGAGCAGCAGCTGCTCTGCGACTCACTGGGCATCAGTTGGCAGGTGGCGAGCAATTGCTTTGTGCATCGTATAGTTTATGAAAACATATATATATTTATTATTATTGTCATTACTGTTGTTTTTCCTTTCCTTCTTTGTCTTAGTAAATTGTTTTTATCTCAACCCAAGAGTCCTACCTTTTTTTTTGTTTGTTTGTTTGTTTTTCCAATTCTCTCCCCACTCCCAGTGGGAGTGTGGTGAATGGCTTAATGATGATGCTGATGCTGAGCTGCCTGCCGGATTGAACCACAACAGTTCAGAAGAGAAATTAATTTAGTTGTTCTATTCCTGTTAATATTTTATGTGTCACTGAGATGTCTGGAATAGTTGCATGGAGAGTGCCAATACCATTTCCTATGCAGCTGAAGAACTAAGGCAGAAACACCTGGATCGACTTCTATAATCCCTTAATATTTTCAAGAATAATTGCTAAACCACATGACAGCCAGAATGGTAAGACATGTCTGTTAACTGGCTGAAATCTTCAAGACAGATATTCCTTTTGAACATACAGTCTGAACAGGATCCTGGGGAACCAACTGTAGGTGTCCCTACTTGAGCAGGAGTTGGACCAGATGGCCTCCAAGAGTTCCATTCCAACCTCAGTCATTCTGTGTTTGTGTGATTCTGTGACATCCTATTTACCCCCTCTAGTGAATCGTAAAACCTTTGTCATGTAGGAAAGTGGATGTTAACTGGTTATGAATAATACTTAGCAACTTGTCTCTGACTGTTCTTGACTGTTACTTGAGGAGAGACAAACCTGTTTTTCTTGCTGCAGGCAATTATGGCACCAGACTCTTGAGCAGTGTCTAGGTAGCAAGCAAAGCTTATCACTCATTATTATTTCACCTTCTAACAATATGAAATCTTTCTGGAGATATTTATTTGTGAGCCTTTGACGTTCCTTTAAATAGACATAAAAAGAAGTACAGAAGTTGGATGCCTTGTTTAGGATGATGGGTCCATAATCATTGAAAAGAAACCACAAATGCTGAATGCTGTCATTATGGCATGCTATGATAATTTTTGTTTACTATTTTCCATGGTATAAATGCTATCAATTGTAAATTTTCATGAGAGTAATAATAAAAAATGTAGACAAAGATACAGAAGAAGACAGACAGAACTGTATCTTCAGCTAATCACCTCTAGAGGCATGGTTAGCTTTTACAAGAGTTCTTGACATTAAAATACACTGTATACCCCAGAGAATAATCTCTGTCAAGTATTTTTATGTTAATAAAATTGAAATATTTCAAATTAGAACTATCACACCCTTTTTCTGTTTTACTATCACAATCTTCCCATTGTAGCTACCTGCAGTAAATCCTAAAAGTGAATTGTGCTGCTGTAGGAAAACAATTTATCCAGTGATAATGTCCCATCAAACACAATTAGTTGGCAGCTTTTACACTGTTATTTCAAGGACAGCAAGTTGCCTTATTCTTGATGTAAATGGCATCCTGCCAGAGACTGTCTCAGTGAGACTGAAAAACTACAAATTAGTATACTGTTTACTTTATCTGACCTGGTTAGGAATAGATGTGGAAAGCAGGCATAATAGGAAGAAGAGATGCTAAAAGCAAGCACAGGATGCAACTCAGCAGATGGGATTGGGTGATGCAAGCAGTAGGAAAACGTGACATAGAACCATTTAGACTGATTAATTGGTCTGCAGTCATCAAACATAGTTGCCAAGAGATGAATGTTCCTTGAGTTATGTGAAAGAAGGTGGTGTACTTGGTAACCTTTTTCATTCTACAAATAATTCTTTGAAATCTTAATAACAATGTTGGAAACGGCAGTAAAATAGGATAAAAATAAAATGATTCTGAATAGTAGCATAACGTTTCAGAACTATGTTAATCCAAATCACCTTTAAGGTGAGTGGCTAATGCTGGTGCTTGGGGAAGGATAAAATTTAAATATTGATCTGTTTAGGAACATCTGGTTTGAACAAACTTAGTGAGTCAGATCTGGTGCTTGCTATTATATACAGCCATATTATTTAGTATTCCATAAATTCAGTGGTGCTAAATTAACACTATAATGAAACATTTCTTAATTTTGCCCAGCAAATGAATGAATAGACAAAACTTCTATGCCTTTTCCAGCATAACATGTCATGAAAGAATGTAAATCCAATAATATTTACTAGAGCAGACATCAGGATACAATCCTTATCTATAAGTATACATCAAGATCCTTTAAGAATCCACACTTTCTATTTGCAATGCAAGCCATCTTCTGACTATAGCACATTGCAATAGGGGTGGATTAGACGGCACAAATTAGTCTCTGGCTGAAATGTTAGAAAGCTGCTTCTGTTAGACAACCAAGACAACTTTTCAAGGAGACTAGATCTATGTCCTTTTCCCATTTTCAGTGGCTACTGAACACAAAAAACAAGACTGTCTGACCCCAAAACATGAAGTTTATTTTCTCCCTCGTGATATTTATAACATTTGTATTAAAAAAAATTCCACCTGAATAATTCCACAGAAGAGTTTTTGTCTGCTGTCATGGACATTTAATGGATTATTCTGGTGTGGACAGCAAAATACCAAGGTTTATCTCAGGGTTTTTTGGTAGCTAAGAACCTGCAACAGAAGTGTCTCTAATCACGGTACCAGTTCAAACAAAAAAATCACAAATGTATGTAAAATATGCTCTGTGCTGTCATCTCCTGCTTGTAAAAATAACCAGCAATTCAGCTTCTGTAAATGTGTTTGTACATTTCTAGGTCATAATTATAAAAATACTTGAAATAGTGGAATTTTTCAGTAACTGTATTTTTCAAGCTTAAATTCTATTTCTGTTGTTCAGTATGATGAAATACCTTCAACTATCTTTTACTAGTCTAGCACAGTATCCAACTGGCTAGATTCAGAGTCGAATATCAATTTATACTTGATCATTTGTTTCATGTGAGGGCCATTAATTAATAAGTGAAGAGATAAAATTCCTGTTCCAACTACCTATTTGTAAATCTACTCGTGTACATGTATCACGACTTTCTATGACTTATAAAGTTTAAAGTTGATGGTAAACCAGATTTATCTAATTGAAATATTTCTAAATAATAATTTGTTAAAAGTACAGTCCTTTAGGATATGGTTGAGGGTATTTTATTTCTGCAGTGAATTTAAATTGGTTCACCAGAAGGTGCCAGTCTTGGTCTATAAAACCAAGAACCTAGTAATTGCATTTCAGTAAATTCTATTATACAGATTACAGTGGAAACTAAAAGCACAGAATTCTGGAGTCAAAGGAGAAGGCAACTAATGAACTCTGAAGGTAGAACACAAAATTCCAGAACAAATACAATACTATAACAAATCCGGGAAAAAAGATTAATCATGCCTTGTTGATTTTTACATTGACGCAAAAATAATACTGATCCTATGAAGGAAAATGAGGGGAATGCATGTACGGAAGATAATTCTCTCTTCAGCTGCTATGTATGTGCTTTATTTTTATTTCTTTTTTTCTTTTCCTTTTCTTTTTATTTTGATTAATGTGGAGTAAGTATGTACCATTACAACTAAAAGGATTTCTGCTGTTAAGTACTGAATTGCAACTGATTTTAGCTCTTTAATATATCACTGGAGACACGAATCTATATTTCTACAGTGTGATATATGAAGTGATTTCCTTCCTTATGTTAGAGATCCTCTCTTTATTTTGCATCAGATTAAAGGAAAAACCTCAAGCCTATGCCTATAAAACTGCTTATATGGAGGCTGAACTCATTTTATGTGTATCAGTGGCAGTTAGTCCAGCCACACATAAATAAATACTTATTACTGATTAATTCCTAGAACTTAATTTATTGGAGAGTCATAATGCAGCATTCTTACACACCACTTTTATATCCTGCATGCACATATGCTATTGGTAACATTTTATAGTGGTGTAGCTTCAAAAGCAATTGTTCACGATGCTACACTATATTCTACTTTCAGACTTGATCCTTGTTAAATTTTTTTTCCTCTCCATGCATCAGGAGAAAGCTGTCTGCTTAAAGCTCAAATCACTAAGCTGTGCCTTGCCCTCCTACTTCAGTCTAAGCACTCTGCTACCTTAGTGAAGCATGTAGTGAAAATACCTGGATACACATACAGATGCCTGAAATTTCCTGTGATTTGGAGTCTGTCACGTAGGCTGCCATAGAGTCTGACACAGGCTGCAAGTTGCAGCATGGAGTAACAGCTTCATCCTGAATTTATTCCAGTAATTAGACTATCACAGCTACCACATGTCATTTCCCTGATTAAGAAGCAGGAGAATAAGGGGCTGTGAAGAGAAGAGAAAAATACATTCAGTTTGTTTTCTCAGAAACATTGTATAAAACATGACAAAATAATCAATTTTTGTACCCTTGCAGTTAAAGTAATGAGACATTGTGAAAATAGCTGGTAACCACTAAAAAACATCTCCCCTCAAGAAAAAAACAAAAACAACAATGAAAAACAAACCCACAGCCAAATAAACAACAACAATGCAAACATCAAATGTGTACCTAAATGCTTGCAGACAGAAGGGGTGGAGACTGGGCTGGAAAACCAGTTCGATTTGAGAATGTAGTGATATAAAAAGGAGCATATTTTTTCCTAGATGCTTGTGAAATTAAGTGGTTAAATACTTTCCTGGATAAACATCCTGAGTCAGGTCATTTTGCAACTTTGATATGAGACATCTAAAGAGCAGCAGGTGGCACCTTGCTTTGTTAGTCCTGAACTAATGGCCTCAGCATGGTGTCAGGGGATGTAAAATGACTTGAGGAACTCTCTTTCAAATAAGATATCAAACTGAAGTCCTCAGTAATTAGATTTCTAAAAGGATCTTAAGAATGACCTAAACAAATTGCTTCTTGAGTTATCCCTTGATTTCCTATGTTAATGAGCAGCTATATCTATGCATACCCCTGGTTGTGTTAGTTTACCCCTAATAACTTCTGACGAATAGTAGCTCGGAAACTTTGGTTAAATTTGACAAAGCAGGAGAGGTCTCAAAAACCCCATGAATTTCATGTTACTAGATGTCCAGGTAAGGAAGAGAAATCCCATCAACACCAACTGAACACGGCCAAGTCACAGGAAAAAAAAGCACGAAATGTTCAGCTCTTACAAGACACCAGAGAATCAATTCTTCAGGCAAGAGCTCCTTCCTGTACAGTTACTCCAGTGTCAATAATGCATATCTTCTCACTGAAACTTTTCCTCTAGTTGAGGTAGTCATAACTGTTCTTGTCTCTGAAGAATCTCTGATATCTAATAAGAAGTGAGTTTCAACAGCAGTCTTATTAAAATTCACTTATAAAATAAATCAACCATGAGACACAAATCCATAGGAACCTAAGCTTCATTAATTCTACTTCCAATAGAACTATTTGTTTGCTTATCATGATTTCCCTGCAGTTTCAACCATACATCATTTTTTTTTCCTGCTTCTTGGTGCTTTGGTATATTTAATAAATTTGGTACATAATCAGAGTTTATATAGCTCCTGTAAATTCTGCAGAAGTAAAGGATCTACACATTAGTATTTTGATTTGCTACTTACTTACATTGATTTCAGTGGGACAATGCAGGCAGGAAAACACTACACAATATCTGAGTAGGGGTGGGATTAATCTCACCAAGCTTTGTGAATTTACAGTGTGGACAACCACATCTGAGCTAATTATCTAAACTCCCTTTATAGTTAGAAGAAAGAAACAGGCATTTCCAAAGTGTGATTCATCTCCTCCCAAGGTTGACATCTAAAACAGGCCAGATGAATCACCCTCTGGAAGTGCTTTTTACTCTCCTCTGACTTATAAAGAGAGTACAGACAACTATCTCACATAAAGATTTCTGCTGTTGCAGACTAAATCTAGGAGAAGTGGCAGAATTTTGCACATTTAATCCTGCTCTGAATTATGCCACTACTACTCTAGAGTCCCCATCTTGGGCTAACTCCTAGGGATCTTAAAAAGTACTTAGCTCTCATAGGTACTTTTTGAGAATGGTTCAACTGTAAACCATTTGTGATTAAAGAAACAACACTGTTTTGTCTTAGAATACAAATAGCTGCATCTACGTGAAATGCGTGAGCCATCATGGTATTTCCAAACTGAAGGAATAATTTTTGTGGGTTTGGACCCTAAATGTGGGGAAAATTATATTTAGTTTCTTCAACTTCTCCTTTGTCAGCTGGTTTGTTGTGACTCATGTGCTTTAAGCCAATGTATTTTTAGCTGAGCTGGAACTGGGGCACAAGTCTTTTGGTGTACTATGAATTACTTTGATTTTTCCCTTCTATTTTTCCTGTAAATAGAAGTTCACTACCAAAAGAAAAATAAAGACCTCTACATACATAGCTTCCTACATATTATTTTCAGTGCTTCTAAAAAAGTACTAAAAAGTATCACTAAATCCTACTGGAAGTCAGGGAAATGACCCATTTCAAAGTGCTAAACTTCCAGTAAAATTTTTAAACCCTTATCTTCTACTTTACTCTCCAAGACCCCATTTCATAGCAGTAAACAGGCAGATGGCTCTGTCCTTTCTGCCACAACGTTCTTTTTCTGTTTTTATCTACCATGCTGATTTTTTTTTTTTTTGCCTTAGAAAAACTTAATTAATGCTACGCATTGCATATACTTAAAAGTCTGCTTAGTAGTGCATTTGTTTTGAGTTTATTTTGGCTTTGCTTTCAGTAGTTATTACTCATATTTTATACATTTAGGTTTATATTTATTTTTGATTTCTCTTGTGACTTACTGAGCATGCCCTAGCATTACAGAAATATGATGAGGGTAATTTGTCTAAAATCTGCATGAGCAATGTGTAAACAGTATGGAGGGTATAACTGGCCCAGGGAGTATCAGTCTTGCAATAAAGTGGCAAGAATATGACTTTATGTTCACACCAGTGTTTTTTTACTTTTCCTTGCCAAGTGTAACTTGGAGAAAGGGATGTGGCTGTACTTAGAATTTGCATCTCTTAAAACATTTTGCAGTGTGCAGCGTAAGTCATGCCAGAATCATACATCACTGCATTTTTGGTCTACTGGGAACAATGAAACAGGAATATTTTTCATGGCAATCTTCATCTACCTGAACACAGAAGTCCCTAAATCCCCTTCTTTCTACCTGACCGATTCCTGCAGACTAAGTGCGTTTCTGTAGTTAGGAAAAAAGCCTGTCTTATATGGAAAAAAAAAAAAAAGAATCCACAATAAGATCTAACAAAACACTGAGCATGATTCTGTAGTACAGTACATGTGAGAAGACAGGAAAAAATGGCAGATACATATGCTTCTGATTAAGCAACCACCTTTCTAGCACCCTAGCCAAACACATTGACCTGAGTGTGGTTGTACATAATTCCACTGACAGACATATGCAATCTCCTTAATTATCATTTCAAATAGTTCCGCTGCAAAACAAACCAGCTCACACCAGTGAAGGGCAGCAATAGAACCTGGTGCTGCTGTAGCTTTACCTCATTAGTTTTCCATGTGTCAGCAAGTAGAGATGATAACACTTTCTCTTATGAGTTCACGCATTTTAACAGTGGTGCAGAGGCTAAGGCCTGGGTTGCTGTGAGCCTTTGGTGCTACTGTCTTATTCCGTACAGATCCATATTCTGTCATAGGGCTTAGAGATGTACCCTATGCAGTGGCAAGAAATTGCATGAGTCGTATCTGCTTATTGGTTCTTGGAGATTTCACAGAAGTGATACACATGTGAGGTGAATGCCTCCATTGTCTGGGCTAGGACATGCAGCTTGCCAAGAGGGTATGCCCTGGTCCTTGCTGTCTCTTGCATGCGTACCCACACACTGACGGACTTTCAGTCAAAACCCAGGCCCCATGGTCTCCTCAAGATCTGGTTGATACTTCTTGGTCCCTTCAGTACCCAACAAAGTAATTTATTTACTATAAAAGTGGTCAAACACTGGAACAGGCTTCCCAGAGAGGAGTTAATGATCTGTGACTGTCATTGTTCAAAAGGCATTTGGATAATAACTTTTGGTTAGCTGTGAAAAGGTCAGGTAGTTGGGCTAGATTACCTTTGAAGGTCTTTCACTTTCAACTTGTATCCTATCCTGTCCTGTCCTGTCATACCCTGTCCTATCCCATCCTGTCCCATCCTGCCCTGTCCTGACCTATCCTATCCTATCCTACTCTGTTCAATTCCTCCTATTCCCTTCCCTTCTATTTTAAACCAGTAATATATATATATATAGATAATTTTCCTTTTTCCTTTTTTATTTTTAAATCTCAAGCTGAGATAAAAGCATCTTTAAAATAAATTCAGATAGAAACAATGTTGCAGAGCTGTCAGGATAGAATTAATCTTTACTTCTACTACTATTTTATTCATCATCTCTTTTGCAGTTGACAGATATAGCAAGGACACTAAAGAGCAGCATTTCAAAGTATGAAAGACAACAAGATATAAGACACTAAAATACTCTAGCCACCCAAAAGAAAGGTGCCAACAAGTACTTAAGGTTCACAGTACTTAAGGTTGTAGATGTCATCTCTCAATTGTGATTCACATACTTCCAGCTGTGCAGGATCCTTTGCATGATTACTGCTTTCACCTCTCTCACATTTCCTGCAAAGGCTGGGTTCACACTGTACAAGAACTGTAGTGTTAAACAGTGACTAAGAACATTTTCAGAAAAAATGCCTTTAACAATGGGAGCAGCATCACAATAAGTTGTGTGACATCCTAAACTGTGATTATAGATTGACAAATCTTCTGAAGTAGGAGCCTGGATATCATGTAAGTATTTTTATCTAACTCCAAGTAGATACAGATTACAGTTTAGGAGAAAAAACAACCAGTCCTGCTATTCTGGTAATGAAAGAGAAAAACAGAATTACAAAACAAAGAAAAAGACTGACCTTTGTGTGAAGCATTTTGTTGAAGGTTTTGTGGCACGCAGCACTCACTGCACTCTGGCCTTGGTTTTTGTGCTCAGGTTTCACAATTCAGTTCTGAGTGTTTAAGATTAAAAAAAAAAATGAATTAAACTAAACAAACTAAAAAACACTTTTAGATTTTTCTAAATACAGTCAAAGATTACAAAACTAACCTATGTAACCTATCTACATAATTATCTTTTTTGTTTGTTTGTTTTTGTTTGTTTGTTTGTTTGTTTTTTGAAGCTGTTCTGGATATCACCACAACTGCTCAGTAAAATAGTCTGATTCACAGTTCTATGAATTAAAACATCTAATAATTAGAAATGATCGGTGATAGTCCACTTGCATGCATCAATAGGCGTTCTTGGAGAGGTCAGCAGATATATCTGTTTTGGAGATGGTGGCTTTCCATTTGAAGAGCAGTTTAGGCTGTCAGAATTTATCCCATAATTGAAACACCTCTCTAAGACCAGAAGAATTGGTAAGACACCCAAACCCACACTGCAATGACATGTACTTAAATCATGGCAAGTTTTTAAACAATCTTATGTACAGTTGTTTGAACATTACACATTTATCAACAGCTGCTTAATGGTAGCAAGATAAGTTCTATTAATAAGCAATACAGACCTTTAATTTAACAGAAGCTAAACAGGGGAAATAGAATAGTAGATTGTTTTGGGTTGGAAGGGACTTTAGAGATAATTCAGTTCCAACCCTGCTGTCATGGATGGGATTGCCACCCACCAGATCATGCTGCCCAGGGCCTCATCCAACCTGCCCTTGAATACTTCCAGGGATGGAGCATCCACAGCTTCTCTGGGCACCCTGTGCCAGTACCTCACCATCCTCTGAGTAAAGAATTTCCACCTAATATCTAACCTAAATCTCCCATTTCAGTTTAAAGCCATTCCCCCTTGTCCTATCACTATCTGCTTATGTAAAATTTGGTCTCCCTCCTGTTTATAAGCTCCCCTCAAGTACTGGAAGCACAGTGAGGTATCAAGCACAGTGAGGTCTCCCCAGAGCCATCTCTTCTCCAGGCTAAGCAAGCCCAGCTTCCTCAACCGTTCCTCATAGAAGTGCTCCAGCCCTCTGATCATCCTCATGGCCCTCCTTCAGACCCATTCCAGCAGCTCCATGCATGCAGACCTGGACGCAGTACTCCTGAGTGGGCCTTATGGAGGCAAGGAAAAAGGCATATACTTCAAGGCATTTTCTGCATTCTGCAGATGAATTTTGGTGGATGGTACTGGACACAGAACTAACTGTCTGATGGAGAGACACCAGGTCACAAACACACATGAATAATAGGTTACTGTTGGAGATTTTTTTTGCTGATAGCTTTTCTTTTCATTCTCTGTTGCAAATGCCATACTCAAAGCTGCATTTCATTACATATACCATGAGATGAAACATGGGGTGGAGGCCCAGCAAACCTCCTTGAGTCTTGACAAATCTGCAAACTGTATGAACGCAGCTAGACATTCAGCTTTCTCTTCCTCTTGTTAAATCCCTCTGAATTTAGAATGATACACTTCTTTTATGTGTTTTCTCTTTTTAAATCAACTTGATGCTCAACACTGAGAAACTAGAGAAGTCTTGCTCTTACACCTACACTTACAGCTTGTGTCTTTCAGAAAACTACTCCTATTGCATTTGAGTGAAATAGAAGCTTCAGAGTGCCTTTTATGAATGCTGAGCCCCTTTTTAGCTCTGCTTATGCTCTTTTAAATTAATTTGTTTATATATCTGGAAAACTCTGGATAAATTATTCTGACTAAGTATTGTTTTATTGTAAAATTGTAGTCCTTTTGGAGCACAAAACCCAAGTTGAATCAGCTAAAGCTGACATTAATGTGACCACATTAATTACACGATGATCATTTAGTATTGAAGGTATTATCATTCATACTTCAGAAGTTCTTTGATATGATGTAGACCTTGTGGGTTTTTTTGCATTATAATGAGTAATTTCTACTGCATTTGTGTTTTATTCTATTTGTCTATATTTTACAATAAAACTCACCCTTGAGAATGAGCAAATACTTTCTCTTGGCAACACCAAAGATAGATGGGACCCAATTCTTCTTTTCTGAGGTAACCTGAACTTCCTTGCTTAGCAAAAATCAGAGTACAAAGCATGTAGGACTGGAACTAAGAAGCACTTAGCAGTGAAACAAGCATCAAAAATTGAGGTCAGTTCCAGTGTTTTGTGTTTTTTTTTTTTCTTTTCTCCAAAGTGAGTTTCTTTACTACTGATTTTCCTGTAAGATTTCATGCATAT
Source organism: Pavo muticus (assembly GCA_016647715.1). Taxonomy (NCBI): domain Eukaryota; kingdom Metazoa; phylum Chordata; class Aves; order Galliformes; family Phasianidae; genus Pavo; species Pavo muticus. The sequence continues at coordinate 135,195 of JACDJE010000584.1, forward strand.
AGCTTGGATAACGTGTAAAAGCAATTTTTCTACATGCCATGTAGTATTCTCTCTAATGTGACTCATTAGTCTACTGTGCAGAGCAATGATAGCTCAACCAGGTTGATATTTTTAAAGCTAATGAGCCACTGATTAGTATCTGACTGACTGAAGCTAACAAGATATGCTCTCTTTCAGTGATTTATGGTGATGAATTAATTAACTTGATCCAAAATTTCATCTCCGGTAAAATATATGACTTTCCTTCTAGTTTCATAACTCTGATGCTGAATCTATGGACTGAATATGAAGCTTTAATGGTATGTTGATGTTCAAATGTTACTCTGTGAATGTGTTAATAAATGTACATTAAATGTTAAGGCAAATTAAAAATACTAGAAGGTGAAGGTTGGTGATAGGTTACTGTGCGCATGAAATGTAGAAGGAGTAGAGAAATTATATTTCTCTTAAAGTATCTATCTCTAAAGTAATTACATTTTACAATGCTAATAAATAGAGAGAATTTCTTACTTCCTCTTCCCTCAAAATTATTTTTAGGAATTGTAGCTATTTATCCACTAGTAATTTGAGAAAATCTAATGCATTAATGTTGTACTCTTTTATGCTGACCTGTACAAGGCAGCATAATACTGCAGTGACACAGAATTTGCATGCATATTCCTTCTGCTTTCCCTTCTCTTTTCTGTTGCTAATAAAGACACAGATATTTTATTTCCAACTTACTGTTGCATTATCTCAAAGTTTGCAAATTTGAATCAAATTTCTTAGTAAGAAATTAAGTATATGTAGATGGTGAACAAGTTAAACATACTCAAGACACAAGTAATATAGATGTGTAGCACTTGGAATAATTTTTAAAATATTTAGAAATGAGACAGATACTATAAACTTTATCATTTGTGACCTTGGATTATTTTTCTAGGAAGAGTTACCCCTAGTTTAACAGGTCAAAGATAGTATTTTATATTTCCGGTATATGTGAATCATAGACTGAGCTGGAAGGGACCCACAAATGTCATTGAGTCTAACTCCTGGCTCCAAACAGGACCACCTAAAATTCAAACCCTACTTCTAAGAGCTTTCTCAAAACAGTTCTTGAATTCTAGCAGCTTGGGCCCTGGGGAATCTTTTCCTAATACTCAACTGGAACCTCCTCTGATGCATCACCGTGACATTCCCTCTGGTCCTGTTGCTGTCACCAGAGAGCAGAGATCAGCGCTGCCCCTATTCTCCCTGTGAGGATCTGTAGGCCGCCGTGAGATCCCCCCTCAGCCTCCTCTGCTCTGGGCTGAACAAAACCAGAGGCCTCAGCGCTTTTCATTTGTCTTGCCTTCCAGACCCTTCCCCATCTTCTTAGCCCTCCTGTGGATGCTCTCTAATAATTTTATGCTCTTTTTATATTGTGGTGCCCAAAATTGCACCCAGTGCTCAAGGTGAGAGGCAACGCAGAGCAGAGTGAGACAGTTCTTTCCCTTGTCTGGCTGGCAGTGCTGAGCCTGATGCATCTTAGAGTACGGTTGGCCCTTTGGGCTGCCAGGATGCACTTCTGACATATTCAGCTTGCCATCAACCATGATCCCCAGATCCCTTTCCACAGAGCTGCTCTCCAGCCTCTTGTCCCCCAGTCTGTACATATATCCAAGTTTGCCCCATTCCATGTACAGAGTCTAGGACTCATTCTTGTTCAGCTTCATGCAGTTGGTGATTGCCGAGATCTCTTTAATTTGTTAAAGTTTTTCTGCAAGACTTTTCCATCCTTGAGGAAGTCAGCAGCTCCTACCAATTTAGTGTTGTTCATAAAATTACTTAGAATCCTAGAATCATATCATTAAGGTTGGAAAAGATCCCCAAAATCACCAAGTCCAATCATCAACCCATCACTGCCATGCCCAGTAAACCATGTCCCTCAGTGCTACATCTACACTTTTCTTGAACACTTCCAGTGATGGTGACTCCATCACCTCCCTGGGCAGCCTGTTCCAATACTTTACCACGCTTTCTGAGAAAAAAAATTTCCTGATATTGAACCTGAATCTTGCCTGGTACAATTTGAGGATGTTCTCTCTTGTCCTGTCACTGTTACCTGGGAGAACAGTTCAACTCCCACCTCACCACAACCTCCTTTCAGGTCACTGTAGAGAGCAGTAAGGTCTCCCTCAGCCTTCTCCAGACTAAACAATCCCCATTCCCTCAGCTGTTCCTCATAAGACTTGTGCTCCAGACCTCTCACAGCTGAGTTGCCTTCTCTAGACATGCTCCCGGACCTCAGTGTCCTTCTTGTTGCCCAAATCGGAATACAGTACTCAAGGTGCATCCTCATCAGTGCCAAGTACAGAAGACAGTCACCTCCCTGTTCCTGCTGGCTACAGTATTTCTGATACAAGCCAGGATGCTGTTGACCTTCTTGACCATCTGGGCACACTGCTGGATCACTCTCAGTTGGCTGTCAACTAACACCCCCAGATTCTTTTCCTCTGCACAGCTTTCCAGCCTTTCTGCTCCAAGCCTGTTGCGATGTCTGAGGCTGTTGTTACCAAAGTGCAGGACCAGGCACTTGGTTTTATTAAAGCTCATATAACTGGCTTCAGCACACTGATTCAGCCTGTCCAGATCCCTTTGTGGGGCCTTTTACCCTCAGGCAGATCAACACTTCCTCCAAACTTGGTGTCATCTGCAAACTTACAGATCTTTCTGCAAACTTACAAATCAATTCTGCAAACATTAAAGAGAACTAGTCCTAAAATGGAGCCCTGTGTTACCGAACTAGTGACTGGCCATCAGCCTGATATTTAATATGACAAGCCACTTATCAGACAAGTCTGACTTATCATCCAATTTTTACCAGTAGCGTTATATCTTTGCCTACCTGCATGCTAGACATTTTTTTTATCAAAAACTTTGCTGAAATCCAAAATGATTACATCATCTGCTTTAGGTGAGTAGCCTTAACATAAAAGGACATTAAGTTTGTTACATACGACTTTTACCTTGTGAACTCATGTTGGCTCTGTCCATGGACTGCATTGTCTTTCAGGTGTTTTTCAATAACTCCCTGAATAATTTTCTCCATAACCCCGAGAATAATTTTCTCCACAATTTTGCCAGGCACTGAAGTGAGATGGACAGTCTTTAATTACTAGAGTCTTCCTTCTTGCCCTTCTCAAAAATTGGGATGAAGTTTGCCAGCTTCCAGCCCACTGAGACTTCTCCAGATTCCTAAGACCATTGAAAATTAATTGAGAAAGAACTTGCAGTGTTAATCAGCCAGATCTTTGAGAACCCTGGAATGAATTGGTCCCTATAGACCTAAGTACATCCATCTGGAACAGTACATCTCACACAAGTTTGAGTTTGGCTGGGAGTTTATCATTAATGCAGTCCTGATCATAAAACTCAGGTCCGTGGGGTATCAGAATGTTTTTCATAACTTTAAGCTTCTGTTCATTTATTATTACTAGTTTGATTAAACTATTCTTCTTGCACATTGTTCTGAAGATAATGACAAAATATCACAATAGTATTGAATAACATTCATTAGATATTTGATGGTTTTGTATTAGTTACACAACTTTGCCAAATTTCTGATACTTTATTATTCATTTTACTGGAATGCTCTGAAAACAGCATTTACTCTAGCTATGATACTAGAGAACATATTATCATGAACTACTCAGTTTTAAGCATCTGATTAAGGCAGTTCCATTTCTGTCTCCTCAGATTCTAAGATTAACGGGAACATTATGGATGATTGATTGTGGCATTTCTTCAAAGAGAAGAAATGACAGCATCTATATGAAATTGGATGTCCTTTACTCAAAGCCATTCTGAGCAATCACAGAATTTTTCTACAGAAAACATTGTAAGGGATTATTTCATGAAAATTCTCTCTAAAAAAGCAAACAACAACAACAACAACAACAACAACAACAAACCCAAAACTCCGATGTTGGAGATTTCAATAGTTTCAGTGGTTTTAAAAACTAAGATAATTTAAATCAAATGTCTTCCTTACAGGAGCACAAGATTTGAAAGCTTGAAACTACAAAGGCTGAGATGTTATGAATTTTTATTTATGAAGTTTTTCTTTACTTATTTCCATTCAGATAGTGATAGCTAAAGATATGTTAAGCACACACGTTTATATCTTTTAAAAATTACTATGTCAGAACAAATGTTAAAAGTATATACTCATATATACAAAAGCATTCAAACATTTTTTTCTTTCAGGAAATAAGCAAAAACAGCCTGAGCAATTTTTCTCCACACTGGGGGAAGAGAGTAAAAGTCTACTGACATGCTTTACATTGAACAAGATGAGAAGTAAAAAAACAAATTATTTGGTAGATATGTCCCATGAACTTGAACACTGCTGTGACTGAAAGAATATCCAACCAGTGCAGCATCTTGTTGAGAACCAGTCATTTAGAGATAATTGTAACAATATCTTTTCAATGAGAAAAAAAATATCAACTTCATTGAACGTAGACAGCCACAAGATGCTAGGAAGATAGATTTTCCTTAATGCGCTTCAATTAAATATTAATCTTTTTAGTTAGTTCTATAAAAATCCAGAGAACATATGTTATTTAACCTTTTCTAATAAAGTGTAGCTTAATTCATTCCATCCTCTCTTTTAAGATCAATCATTAGGATATTTTTCTTCCATGTAACATGTTGCACTTCAAATAGGATTATGTTAATTAAATTTACAATGAAAAAAACAAAAATTAATAAGATTGCTAGGAAGCCTACAATAAATTATTTTCTTTTTAATTGTCTCCCCTTCCCAAAACTTTAATGTTTTCTATTTTCCCCCTGATAAATTCTCCTCTGAATTGTTTCCAAGATCTGGCTTTTTTTTTTTTTTTTTTTTTTTTTTTTTTTTTTTTTTTTTTATTTTTTTGCATGACAAATAATTAGCAAAACAATCACTATTGCTTTACACCAGAAGCCTGATCATTAGTGTATCTAATTAAGTTGAGCTTACCACTTTACTGTGCAAATTTATCCCCTGAAGCTTTTTGAGATCCACAGCCTCAATTTCAATTCAGTTGAATTAAAGAGGATAGAGAACAGCTCACAAAGATAGGCTATCTGAATACATAATTAATAACAATTCCTTGCTGTAATGAATCTGGATGAGATGGAGTTAACTTTCCTCATATAGCACTACACTTTGCATTTGTGGATAAAATGTCTAGTAACACACAAGTATTTTGGCTATTAATGAGCACTGCACACACACTGTGCAAACTGTCTCTCCAGACTGCCTCAAAGGCCAGTAGGTCAGGAGTGAGAAGAGGTAGGGAGGGGACATCACCAGCACAAATGACCTAAACTGACCAAAAGGATATTCCATGCTCAATGATGAAAGATGAGGGCAAGAAGGATGAAGTGGGTATGTTTGTGGTCATGGCATCTGCCTTCACAACCAACACCTATTCATGTTTTCCAGTGGTGGGAAATCTGCTTGCCATTAAGTAGTTTGTTTTTGCTTTGCTTCACAGAATCACAGAATGGTTGAGACTGTAAAGGACCTCTGGAGGTCATTTTGTCCGACCCCCATACCAGCAGGGCCAACAATGGCAAGTTGCCCGGGACCATGTCCATGTGGCTTCTGAAGATCTCCCCAGAGTGAGATCTCCACAACCTCTCTGGGAGCCTGTGCCAGTGCTCTGTCAATTGCACAAAAACAAAACAAAACAAAACAAAACAAACAAACAAACAAACAAACAAACAAACAAAAACAAGTGTTCATGCAGAACCTTTTGTGTTCCAGTTTGTGCCCATTGCTTCTTGTCTTGCACTGCTTTCTCATGTAGCTTTTTCTTTTCTTACTGAACTCTCTTTATCTTGACCCACCATAAGGTTTTCCACCCTATTTTTGGCTCCAGTACCATTGAGGAGGAGTGAAGGAGAAGCAATGTGGATGTCTGGCAGATAGCCAATGTCAACCAACCAATCACACTTGGAAATAGTTTCCTGAGAAGACAACTAACTTTCAGACTTTTCAAAGTCTGCCAAAAACACGAATTGAGTGGATTTACCTTTTTTAATTATATGTATAAAGATAGAATACCAACTTCCAAATAAAAGAAGACTAAAACAAAATTAGTGAGTTACAAACCAGCTGACATAAGGAGTAAAACTTAATCTTTGCATAGATTTAAAATAGGCATTTTCACTGGAGATTTCAATAGATACATCTGATCAAAATCGAAGATTAAAATATAACAAAAAAAGCTGGATTTTGATCACATCATGCTTCAGTAAAAGTGAAGAATTTCATCAGAATGTCAATGGATTTATATGGAAGTGTGAGCTTGATCGTATAAAGAGATTAAAAAAGCACGGAATGATATTGGGTTTGTGATCTGTACAAGTGTCAAGTTAATTTTAAAACCAATATGGGATAAATTTGTCTCAAAACTACTAGGATTATAAAAAGAATTGTTATGGATGTCTGTGCCTTAAACTGAAGTACTACGGTGGGTTTTATTTGAAGATTTTCAATGAAAAAGAAAAACAAGGAAGTCAGTCTTGTATTTATTCTTTTAAGGAATGAAAAGAGAAATCTACATAGACAAATATGGGCTTTTTTTTTTTTTTTTTTTTTATAATTGAAATAAATTTTTTTTTTTCTTTCTGAAATTCTTTCACCTTTGAGGAGTCTGCACATTTTTAAAATGTAGTGAAATAATTGTAGACATAGGGCTTGCTTTTCTTTTGTTCCTGTATTATAACATTGGAGACAATGTAAGCCAAAAGGTGTCCTTCATCAGTGAATCAGCTAATCAGTGTCTTAGATATGAGAAAACAATATGCTTATTATAATATGCTAATTATAAGACATAGCACTTTTTGCATGGGAGTGCTGAACAGCCGTCAATCCTGTTCCTTCAAAAAACAGCAACAAAAAGTCAACAAGAAAACAAATAAAAAACCTGACTCCACCTCTACCCTACTCCTGTTTTCTTTTTTTTTTTTTTTTTAATTTTCCATTTCTTAAAAGAGGAGCAGCAACTGTATATTTTAAAGTATAAACCAAAGAGATAACCTATCTTCCATTAAAATGGTCTTTTAAAAAAATAATATGTCGTCATAAATAAAACACAAACACTATAAAAAATCTGAAAGAAACAACCTCTGGAAAATTAAAATACATTCAGTTGATTGAAATACTGAGCACACTTTATGTGGGGGAGAGGCGTGTTTGCTTTTCAATAGACTGAATATTATTATGTGCTACTTCAAAAGGCAGTGCTTGCAAGGCTGCCTACAATGCATTTATTAACTACCAAGATTTTACAGTCAGGCAAAATTATTTCAGCAGCCCTTGTGCTTCTGCCTCTCATGCCTTGGGGCAGTGCAGTCAGGGGGAATGGATACCAGTGTCTAATGTATTCAGTTCTCCTAAAAGACCAAAGATGGCATAAATTACAGAGTAAACATTTCAGTATAGTTAGGAATGTGGAACCAAAAAAGGATTTCTAGTGTGTTCCTCTGATATTGCAGGTGTTACTACAGATACACTTAGAAACTACAAACTGATAAATTGCTAGAATGTCCTCTTGCCTTTGGGCTAGAAGTCTTTATTTTTTCACATACAGCTAAGTACCTTTCTGCAACAATTTTGAACTAACATGTCGAGTTGAGATGTTATATGAATCCCTAGTGCAATCATACACTGTTTCTATTGCATGTCGCCCATTAGATGGGATAGTTTAAATACAGCTGTTGGTTATTTTTTTTTTTCACAAGGTTTGAAACAAAACAGTCAAATCCTTAAGAAATGTTGAAGAGGCTGAGAATCTGAAAATTACCAGTCTGACCTCTAAGCTGATATAAGCTTGTATTTCAGTCTCCATCATCCCATCAGTACTGTAGAAAGCCTCACAAAACTCAATATAACTGCATTTCGTAGACTCAGCTGTATTATTTTATGCTCTTGTTTGATCCTTTGTTTCTGCACTGCTTTGCAAATGATAGAATTGGAGACTTTGCATTTTGCCACAACCACAACTCACATCTTTTCCATTCTCCTCCCCTGAACACTGAGCAAATGTAATTTTCATTTCAAGCTCTAGTTCTGTTTTGATTTTTCAAGGACTTAAAGCATGTTATCTTGAAAGTGTGACATATTTTCATCTTCCTTAAATATGTTGAAAAAGCGTTTCACCAAATTCTTGTTTACTGAGGTGGTTTCTAATGTGATGTCAAGATGGTGACATGTGCCCCAAAGTACCATTCATCAAATCTTCTTTTCTTTTTCCTTTTTCTTTTTCCTTTTCCTTTCTTCTCTCCTTCCCTCCCTTCCTGAAAAGCAACATTTTCATAATGAGACAATCTGCTTTTGATGCAGCCCAGGATACAGCTGGTTTTCTGAGCTGAGGGCACATCACTGCCTCATGTCCAGCTTCACATCCACCAGTAACCCCAGGTCCTTTTTGCCAGGGCTGTTCTCAATTCTTTCATCCCCCAGCTTGTACTGATAGTGGGAGTTACCCCAACCCAGGCGCAAGATCTTGCACTTGGCTTTGTTGAATCTCATGAGGCTCACCTGGGCAGACTGCTCAGCTTGTCTAGGCCTTTCTGAATGGCATCTTGCCCCATGGAAGTGTTGACTGCACCACTCAGCTTGATGTCATCTGCAAACTTGCTGAGGGTGCACTTGATCCCACTGTTGATGTCATTGATAGTAAAGAGCATTTGTCTCAGTACTGACCCCTGAGGGACACCACTCATCACTGAAATATTTTGCTTAAGTCCTTGCAGGACCAAAGACATAGTTTCTGTAACAGTGGAAATGAAAAATCATTGTTGGGAAGGAGAAAAAGCACATAGAAGTGCACGTGCCTTTTTTATTTATTTATTTTTTATCTTTGGTAATGGTTCTCATGAAACATACCCACATTCTGAGAGTATAGAGATCAGGTGGTAAAATGGCCTATTAGAGTTTACACAATCTTTGTTTATAGAACATGTAGTTCTGAGTTCAAATGCCATCAATATCCTATTAACATGTCCTGAAGCAAAATGAACTAAAATATAGATTTGAATAACAATCATTAATCTGCCACATATTCTGTCACTGTAAAAACTTCTTGTTGCTGTTTTTTTTTTTTTTTGCCATTGTATAATAATCAGAAAAAAGTATGATGCTTCCAGTAGCTTTTTTTTGTTGTTGTTGTTATTTTTGCTTTTAAATGCCTCATTTTTTACATATGTCAATAGATAAAACTTCAAATAATCAATTTAGTAAGCAAAATAAATATATTGAAGTGCAATGGATCTTTTCAAGCAAATCTTTAATGCCTTTCCTTCCTGGTTGTTTTATATTCCCAGTTGCAAGAGAAAAAAGAGAAATACAAAATGAATGAATGAATGAATGGATAAACAAATGAAAATTGGTCTCTGCAGCAACAAATTATGGATGTTCCTTAACAAATCACCTCTTTCACCTTTTTTTTTTTTTCCAGAGTATTTAACATAAATTTTAACACAGTAGGCAGCTTCATGTTATAATGAAAACACTTTTTTTTTTTTTTTCCATTCTGGACTTCTTTTCCTCTGCATTCTTTTGTGAGTTTCGCAGAGAAGACTGAAGAATTAAAATTCTGAATCAACAGTTGTCAGAAAATTAAAAGTTCTGGCTAAATTGCACAAGTCAGACCTAAAAGCCATATATTCTTCCTCACTCACTCATTTCTGTCCTCCAAAAATAATGCCTCCTATTTATTTCAAATTGAAACTACACCAGATAAAAAGAACAAAATAACACTATTTTCTACTACAAAACACCTTTTTTTTCTTTTTCTTTTCTTTTTTTTTTTTTTTTTAACATAGTCACCACCATTAGGCATGCATTTTCACCAGTGATGAACAAAAGCCTGCATGCTGTCCTGATAAAAATCTGTACCAGTGGAGGTGACCCATTGTTACCACTGCTGAAACATACCACTCACTGCCACACTGTGCTCACATACATTGTTTGGTCTCCATGAGTGTCCAGCTAGCACTGATGAATGTCAATGGGTGCCATTTTTTTCTGCACAAAGGAAATCAATCACACATCTTTGCTTAATACATACACACTTCCATGTCAGACGCTATTTTGTCAGACTGCCCCTCTGCTGCCATCTGTCACATGGCAACAAACTTCAACAAAATACTGGCAGGAAGGTTCAACCTCTAGTGCCATACTACCAACATCTGCCTCTGAGATTGTAGGCAAATTTAATAAAATAGGAGTCATTACTTTCAGAGCAGCCCTTGTAGCACACACAACTCATGAACTAGAGGTTTAAAATAGATACAGCTTTCAAACCATGAATATTCAGGAAATGTCTCTGGGGAGTTACCAACACCATGAAAACACGAGATAAAAGTTTCAAGCTGACAGAAGTACCAATATCTGTAACACATTCAGGGTATGCTTCAAGGATTTAATATAAATCATAAAAGAAGTCATTAGAATTAAAGACAATTAGAAGACATTGCTCATAAAGGTCAGTCTAAAGATACATTATTACAGGTGCCTGAGGAGTTGCAAACAAATACAGGAAAAACACAAGAAACAAGTACAATGAAAGTTCCAGGGAGCATTTTGTAATTTTTTATTTTTTTATTTTTAAATGTGATGCTGTGAGTGTACATGTAAGTATACTTATATAGTCTTTAGATACACTGGAAGGGTCAGACTTTTCAGGGATGCATGTGGGCCTAATTGATAGTGTATGGTTGGAAGCTACTTAATATGAAAGCTCCTGTTGGTCTGGAAGTCTTGGAGCCACTAGAATAGAATAAATTTCAGGGATATGAAGAATAAGCATGAAATTGCCTTATTATAATTTCTCCAGCATCTTCTGTCAAACTTCTGAAGACAGGCTTTGGGACAGACCTCTAATCTGGCATTACCACATGATGTTCTTTCTTCCAACTTCCAATTAACTCCAAGCAGTAATTCTTATTTGTATAAATAAAAACATATTCCCTACTGGTGGGATTTTTCTACACCTAAACAATACAAAGAAGCATACATCTACACTTCTGTGACGTTTCTACTCTCTTTGGGGTGACTAGAGCTTTTAGCTAAATCTCTGCACTGTGTTCTTTCTTTGATATTATTAAGTAATTTTGAGCTTTCCCAGTGATCGAAACATACAATCATTTGAAACAATTTGTCATTTTCTAAGTTTAGAAGAATATTCCAGACTCACAGAAATATGTACCTTAAGGTTTAGCTATCTAAAAGTTCTTTCCAATACCTGAGCCATCCACACCAACAGGAATGAAATTCAGATTGCTTCACATTATAGCTGGCTCCTACCTGCAACGGTTTAAATTGGACTGCGAAAACAGCTGTGTCTCACCAAACAGTACCACAAGCATATCAGAAAGATCTGAGCATAAGAACGGCCTAAGTGGCATTCCGTTTTCCTATAGACTCTGTGCAGAATTATTACTTTTACAGTAATGATATCTGTCATCTTTGCTATACCAAACAATTTGAAATATGAGAATTAAGGCTGCTGTAATCCTGCAAATATTTGTGCACAAGAACTGTACCTAGACTAGGAGAATGTCACCCTTGAATATGCCACTCAGTCCTCCCCTTGAAGGTTTTCACTCCAGGACTTGGCCCACAAACTGGGTCCAGGTCTTTGTCATTGTACTTTAAACTTTATGTTTTGGAGGCTGTTTGTAAACTTCTTTGATTCTCTCGTGTAGTGTTTCTGTCCAAATGACTTCTTGTCATAAATAGACATGAATTCTCGTTCTCTGAAAAATTTTGCACTGTTTGAATAAGTGTTTGTTCATCAAGGTTAGTAAAACAAGAATATATGAATAATGCTGCAGCAGATTGTACAGTGAAAAAGCTCTATCCAGCTCAGGATATATAAATATTCATCAGTGGCATTTTTACAGGAGTATTCTAATTCTACATAGAAAAGTGATGGTTACTGTTGTCTAGATAAAACTATGACTCTACCATACAAAGGTAATTAAAGGTTACAAATAAAAACAACAAAGAAATATCTAATCAATATAGAAAACATGCTGTCATGGCTAAACAAAGTAAAACAAAGCTGTAGGCAGGTACAGAAAAGCTCAGAGGGAAAACCTGGCAAGTCCTGAGCCTTTGCAAAATTTTTGCAGAGAATTTAGATGTTTCAAATTTAGTCTCACCTCTTCTGATGCTGCTGAAAATTCTAACTCATGGATTAATGTCAGGTTCACTCTTTCTCCTCCTCCCCTTCACCAAGGGCTTCTACACGGTTCAGCTTTAACAAGAGTAGTGAACAAATGAGGTACTTGGGATTCATAAAAATGTAGGGAATTTTTCATGGACATGAGTGATGTTTGCTCTAACCAGAAGATGAGCAAAAGAGGGAAGACTGCCACATACAATTTCAGTAGAAATTAGATGTATCAAATTACAAGAAGAGCACTGGCTTCCTAGCTTTTCCTGGAATGACTGGACATGGCCACAAAAATTATTAGTGTGGCTCTGGAGTTGCCCTCATTTCATTTTACATTTTATATTTTGCTGAGCACTGTGAGAAGTAAGCAGATGTGATTGCTGTCTGGCACTTTCAGCGCGTAAATCACAGGTAATTAGATTCAGTCCCAATAATGCTGCACAAGTTCATACAGAAAGCACAGCCTTGGAACAGAAGCTTGCCTGCTGGCTTAATCACAGGAGAGTTTTTACATACAATTAAAGCTGAAGTATATGGTTTTATAGAGAGAGGATTAATCATGGCACCAAAGTCAGATTGCTTCTTTGAATTAGACTTTGACTTTTTGCTGAGAATTACCTGAGAGCCTGGTCTTCTACTATAGTACCTTAACTGAGAGATCTCAACTAGGGAGAGTGAAACTCTTCACCCTGTATCTATGCCTCTCAGCAGTGTTTATCAAACAAACCCCAGGCTTTAGAACCATTATACAATTATTGCATACATCAGCCCACAAATATGTTCTAATTTTTAAGTCTTAAAATGTGATATGGTTTACAATCTATGTTATTCACTCCTTGTGTTTTGTTTTTTTTTTTTTTTTTTAAAGTTGTCACTTAAAAATGAAATGGAAGTTTGCTCTGAAAAAATAACATTTCATTGGTTTATGCACAGTAAGAAACTAGTATAGACAACAGACTTTAAAGCTTACTGTTACCTCTGATCAGGTTGTTGGCAAAAATACCACTGATTCTCAAATGAAAAAAGAAACATATATTAGAGCTCATATACTATTTTACAACTTCAGGAGGAATCTTATTTACCTCCCTGGCCATAGGGGAATATTAAGAGGCTCATGAAAGCAAAGGGAATAATTTTTAAGAAAAGGAAAGAAGAAAAAGGATGTGAAGAGTTGATGGAACAAATGGAACAACAGGAAAAATCATGGTGGCAAACCAACTAATTTAATTTATATGAAGAGAGGAACAGATTGAGATTTAAATCTTATTAGCTATGAAATATCATAAACAATGCTAAACTTTTGGAAAGCCTGAAAATTAGTTAGTCAATACTTTAACAGTAGACATGATGGGACGTTTTTAAGGAACTATACTCCTATTTTGATATTGCCTAAGGTTTTGTCAAGTTGTGTTAAATCAATCTGAATCTCAAACCAAGTTGAACAGAACTCAGATTCAAAGGAGAAGGTACCCTGGGAGAATGTCTAGATGACAGTAATTCATACTTCAACACAATTGCTTTCAGTTCTGTCTTCACTTATTTTCCTATGCATGCTATCATACTTAAATCATTTTTCCCTATTGTAATGAAGCTATGATATTCCCTTTTCTTAAAAAATCAAAGACTGTATAGAAAGTTTCTAATGATTTCCCTAATTAAAAGAATGTTTCATTTTGTCTCATTCTCCATGTACTTGTTTTTCTGGAGTAACTAAAATCTTCTTGATATAACTGATGTATATAATATAAGGTAATAGATATGATATAACTGATGTATCTATTTAGTTTAAATGTACTTTTATATAAATTAATAGCATAACTGAACAATCTTTTTCAGAAGTTTTAATTTTTACAATAAAACTAACAGATTTTCATGTAATACAGATTATATGGACACGTGAAAACTGTAATTATTTATATTGAAAAAAGGAAGTAAAAGAAATGTTTATGTACTGTATAAAGAAACAGAAACATTTCATTTTATCTGGAATGTGCTGGACTTTTAGGTGAAATAAAGGAAGTTAATAGAGTTTAATGAGGTTTCAAATAATTTAAACAGAATTTAATGGAGCAGTGTTGGCAAACTTTTAGTAATATCTTAAAAGGAAAATCCCAAATCACTTTTTCACAGGAGTGTGATGGGATTAATCATCCAGAATATTAATAAAACAGAGTGCAATTTATTAGAAATGCAAGAAAAAAGACTATTTCTGATTTATCATAAATTAACAGACTAAGCAGGTGTTACAAAATGATCCCCTTTGCAAGTGATTTATCTGTGATCAATGTTTTAGTTCCTTATGTTAATACTTGATTTTAAATTAAATATTTTCCTAAAGGAAGCAAAGAGGGAAAACACTGAAATCACAAGGGCATGGTCACAAATGTACTCACTTTCATGTCTTCAATTCAGAAGAGGTTTGCAAGAAAAAGTAATTATTATTCTAAATGTTTCTGTTTCAATTGACCCAGGTTATTTGAAAGCCAGCCCAGGAAGTATATTACATTTCACCTGAGTATGTCTGGCAAGATAAGCAGAATAGGGCTAAACAGCAGCAATTTTCATATATCATCCTTGGTATATCTGAAGTATTTAAAGCTTTCCTAAGGTAGTTATTTTACAGTTCCTGCCACATTTCCTCCCTTCCTTCCTCCCTTCCTTCCTCCCTTCCTCCTTTCCTTCCTTTCTGCCTTTTTTTTTTTCTTTTTAATATTTCCAAAGTGTTTGATCCCTCACATGTCCTTCTTTTTGTGGATAAATTATTAACTAACTCTATGTGTAGAAGGCACTACGATTTGTACCCATCTTTAGGAGCCCTATCTCATTTTATATGGTATAAAAATGACAAATGAATAAGCTGATGTCTCTCTCTATTTCATTATTCATTTTATTCCTGCACCATTCATTTAATCCCTGAATAAAATGAAACTATCCACTGAGAATAAAGATGAACACTACTAACTTGTAAGTTCATCAACACATGAAGGATCATAAACATCTCTGTATTTACTAATTTAATTGTGGTAAATTTAGAAAATTGATTATTTCTTTTTATCTTTCAGATATTTATTTATTTATTTATTTTTGTGGTGGATTCCTTATATTTGACAAGTTGTCATCTTAATTTGTTTGCTACTGAAATAGTGTCTACAAGGTACCTGCTACTCTGAGTTATTTGAGTTCTATAATCCAAAATACACATATGCATCTCTTTTGGAAAAACAAAGGCTACAGGAAATTATGTTCTCATCCCATTTTCCATTAAAAAAGTAAAATAATCTCTAGACAGAATTTATTCTACACCAGTGAGCCTTTATTTTATTTTATTTTTTTTATTTAGAGAAAGAAAAGTTGAAAAGATAGATGATTGCTTCTTGTTGGAATGTCAGAGGGCTAAGACTGGGGAGAAAGAAAAGCTATTAAATGAAAACACTGTGGGGACAAGAACAACTAGATGTAAAACTGCTATGGTCTGGAAACAGATGAGCATAAGTTTCTTAGACAGCTTTACACTGGAGCTATGAAAGACAAAAATCCCAGCTTCATTTGAAACTGTCTTTTCGCATTCCATGCTTCTTTCTGCTTTACATCTCCATGTCACATTCACATTCTTGCACCAGTTCTGTTCTCCTGGATTTCAGGATCATTTACCTCTGTGGCTGTTCACTGACACTTGAACTCAAATCCTGGGATAAAAAGGCTTCTATTGCATGGATAGATGTCAAGGACACAGAGGAGGTATATAAAATGGTGTCCTACTGTCCCATTTAAAGGTGATATGAAGGAGGTCTGCTGACAGTTTTGAGGCAACATTTTTCTAAAAGATCTGTGACTAAATGAAGCAAATTTTTTTTTAGCTTGTATAACTTGCACAAGTCACAACAGATATTCATTAGAAATCTGAAAGGTACTTTTGGCAATTGCAGATTGTATTAGTCCCAATTTCAGAAAAATTCTCTGTGAGTTAATTCCTTTTTTGAACAGGGGTAGCAACTCAGCATTTATTTTCCACTTGAAATGCGCTTGGAATCAAGGAAGTAAAAGGAAATGACTTGTAAACAAAGACAAAAATTCAGATAAAAATTAAGTTTGACAAAAAGTAAACTATCTAGAAAATATCTCTGGAAATCCAAGTAAGTTGTTCCATGTATAAGAAAAATTGTGATCCTTGTTTTCAGTGACTGCCATGGCTAATAAAAAACTCAATTATTTATCTTTCCCCCTTTTGAGTACAGGGTGAGTTATTTCCTTTCCAATGTCACTCATCTTCTCTCATTTGTTTTTCCATAAAACTTGTAAGAATCAGTGATGTTTTAATTTCTGCCTCTGGATCAAATATTGAAATAGCCCACCAAAATTTAAAGGTCTGTAGGAGCACATTCATTAATATGTATGGGGATTATGGTTTCTACTACCATTAACAGAACAGACCTGACGGAGTGGATTTGCTGGAGAGATTAGTGATGCTGGAGCTCCCCACATCTAAACCATCACTCGTGTCATGCTTGATACATGAGCAGTGTTGTGCAGTGCTTTACAGCAATCTCCAGAACATGCTTATAGCACTGTGTGGCAGCATTTGTGGAAGAACTGAACTGTTAAATCAATGATCACTTAAAAGCTATATTGTCCTAAGACAACAGACACAACTCCCACTGTGTAACTCTGAGGTAAGTGGTCTGCAACTTCATTTTTACAGAAATATTAGTATCTTGGAAAAAAAGAATGTTTTTTTTTACTCATGTAGCAGTACTTTGAATAAGTTAGATAGGGAGGTTTTTGATGTCAGTTACGAACAAAGAAGCATTACACTTCTGCTCAATTTCATCTCTCCTGACTCTTCAAATAGTGGAAAGATTTTGTTAGATTGAAGAAAATAGAAAATACAAAGTATTCAAAGAGAAAGTAGATTTCATATTTTCGAGCAGTTGGGGATCTGAGGATGTTTAATAAAAAAGGTTATATATATTTTTTAACCATTAGGCTACTTTCTTTTTCAAAACTTAACATTTGATCATATTTGAGGTTCACTTGGAATTCTGAGGGCTGCTCTGAAAGCAATGTCACTTATTTCATTACGCTGGCCCATGATGTCAGAGGCAGATGTTGGTGGTATGGCAATAGAGGTTGAACCTTCCTGCCAATATACTGTTGAAGTTTGTTGCCATGTGACAGATGGCAGCAGAGGGGCAGTCTGACAGAATGGCGTCTGACATGGAAGTGTGTACGAAAGACAGATGTGTCACTGAATTCCTTATACAGAAAAAATGGCACCCATTGACATTCATCAATGCTTGCTGAACGTTTATGGAGACCAAACAGTGGATGTCAGCACAGTGAGGTGACTGGTGTGTTTCAGCAGTGGCAAAGGGGATATTAAAGGCAAGCCACGTTCCAGATGACCATATAGATTTTTGAGTGCAGCATGCAGTCTCTTGTTCATCGCTGGTGATAATGCAAGGCTAATGGTGGTGACTATATTGAAAAAATAGTATATTGTAGCTGAGAATTTGCTATACTAGATAGTGTTATTATGCTCTTTGTATTTGTTACAGTTTCCATGGAAAAAAATAAGAGGCATTACTTTTGGAGTAACATTCTTGCATTTCAGAAATTGCCCCAAAGACAATATTTGTTCAAATCTAGTTTATGTCAGATAACCCTAGAGGCCACTTAGTTTTAATTGTCTATGAAAGTTAATGTACATCATTGTGTCTACTGTGAAATGGCTAACTTACACATTAGAGTGATCTATGAAATATACTTCTACTGTAAAAGTCAACTGCTTCTGGCAGTGCCATTCGTAAGAAGCCAGTGATCAAAAGATAATGAGAACTGACAGGCAACATCACAAATGCTCCACTGTAAAGAGACTGTTAGACTAGGAATTAAGTGAGCAATGATGATTGATTGTTTTTACATTAGAGAGATCTCAGAGAAAGATCATGGATTTCTTGACATTCGCTTTCACATTATGATGACTAACCCTGCACATTAAAATACACTGAAAACACCCAGCTACTCTGAAGTAAACAGAGGTGTCTATAAATTACTTTCAAAGTAAATCTGAATATCATGACATTCTAAATCACAAACTCCTTATGAGTGATTCTTTTGCTACAATCATTGCTGAATCTAAGACCAGTCAGAGAGCCAGTTCCCCAGAAATCCTCCCAAAAAAGGGAAATAAAAAGATTTCACAGATGTGAAAATATCTCAGTGAAATTCTTTCTGCACTTTCAGAATGTTGTTTTGCCTAATGGTTACAGAACCATTTTATAGGTGCTGTGTTACGTGTCTCAATTAGTCAGAAAATGGTAGAGCTCGAAATTTTGGCAGCACATATCTGTAACTGCAGGGATCAATAGAATCATTTGAAGTGAACGTGCTAGTATGGCTCTGTGGCCATTACTTTTTCGTCCTATTTATTGTGGACACAGCAGTCTATTTTTTTTTTTTTTCTGGTGCCAGTGTTAAACAAACTTGATGATCATTACTCCGCGATCCTCTCAGTTTTCTCAAACAATCCCAATTACTTAAACATTTTCTCACCTCTTTGAGCAGCCTTATTACTCTCCATTGGACCACTTCCAAGTCAATTAATCTACTTGAAGGTCCAGTATTTTTCTTTGTATTTTCTTATCCTGTAGAAATTGGTTAGCAATTTTTTTTTCTTTTGTATTTATATTGCTAATTACAATATTGAGTAGAAGGAGACCTAAGACAGTCTCCTTGGCTGCCCTGCTTGATGCAGCTTTCAGTCTGAGGACTACCTGTTCAACATTGTTTAACCATCTATGCACCCTTCTACTACTGTTTCAGCTAAACAATGCCTGACTTGCTTGTGAAAAGGTTGCAGGCATCCTGACTTCTGATTCTGTTTTAAGAAGTACTACAACTGCTACTCCTCTTGCTTAAAAAGCTTTTTCCTGTTGGAAAAATACATTAGATTAGTTTGACTTGGTTTGCTCTTTACAGACATGTATTTACAGTTAC
>JACDJE010000584.1:161505-260537 GCA_016647715.1 Pavo muticus
AAAAAAAATGAAGCAGATATTCCTGCAAGGTGTAACATCTACAGCATCAAAATATCACCTAGAACTGTGCTGCTGCCGTGTGTTTTTTAATTACTTAGTTGACAATTAACTGACAAAAATAGGAGGATTTAGTAATTGGCAAATGAAAACATTTAATTGCACCATTTTACTGAACTCAAAAAAATCTCTTTAGTTCAAGATTTTTTAATAAGAGAAGAGGTAGACTCCAGCATTAAAAGCTAGACTTTTGTTGCTCCTCATGTGCTTGTGTTTTGGTTAATATTCCTGCTCCTACTGAAATGAAAACATAAATTGCCTGCATAAATGAGAGAAAATGTGAGCTGAAAGTTTATATGTACCCTTGCTGCAGAATAATCTCGTTAAACAGTTTATATAACAGAGATATATCCTGAGAAGCAGTAAAAAAGTCATTTGAAATGGGACATCCTAAGCAAAAATCTGGTCTGTATGACAAAAGTGAAGGAAAAATAATAAAAAAACTGTAAGGAGGAGAATAGTATTCAACTTTCTTCAGGATCAGATCCAAAACATAAATTATTTACTTCAATAAAGTCATAACAAAGTGCTTCCAATTCTATTGAATATATCTTTAGTAAATAAATGAGAGTTTATAGGAACAAACAACTTTAAAAGAAAATAATATGCTCATCGCTTTCTGTAATTTTGCATTAATCTAGAAATATATTCTAATTTCCGAATTTAGAGTTGTCTTTCAATACGTAAAAAGTACTACTTATCCCACTAGAAATTTTTCAGAATCTTGCAAGTTGTAGGAAATATAAACATTTATATATATATTTATATGATATATAAACAATGTTATGAATCTCCATTCATTGCATAATAATACATGTATATAATACTTCTATCACAAAAATAAAAATAAAAATAAAAATAAAAGGAGAAGCAGTGGGGTAGCTACTTATTAAATCTGTGAAAGGCTTCACTCAGTGGTGTTTGCATATGTTAGAAAAACTGAACAAAACTAGACCTTGGTGTTGTCAAAGAATACTTATAAGTAAAGAGAGTTGCTTGAGTGAAGTATTGACTGGAAGGGAGGAACAAACAGGATGAGGGTGACTGCTCAATCTGCAGTGTACATGTCACGAGAACCCCCTGCTGTCTTCAGGGGAAAGGAAACATATCATCAACCACAGAGTGTAAGTCACTGATTAATAAAAATAGAGCCCCAGAAGATACCCTCCCCACCCCAAAGCCAAAATGAGATTGCTTTTTAGTCATGGGCAGACTGGTGGTCTGTCATTAGTACAAGCTAATTTGAGTTTTAAAGAGAACATAGCTACACAATATGGAGTCAGTGGCTTCAGTGAGCGTACAGAGAAATTACAATAATTTTGTTAATGTTAATTCATCTTCTGATGTGACTCTTTCTCCATAACTCAAAATTCTCATGCCTCTAATGTCATTCCTTTTTGTAAAAAAAAAAAAAGAATCCTTCTGGCAATTCTCAACTTGCTTTCAAATGAAAATCAGATTTCATCAAGGTATTCTATGTCAAATATATTATTTCTCCATTTAGAAGTATGCTTCTAACATCTTCAGCAAAACTTCTTGAGTTAACGTAGCTGGAATTGAGTCTCTTAATGAGCAGATGATTTCTGATCTGCTCAAGATTCCCCTGGAGAGACCCATGAGGAAGTAAGAATGTCAGTGAGGTGTTAGAACTACC
The DNA here is from genome assembly GCA_016647715.1 of Pavo muticus. Lineage (NCBI taxonomy): Eukaryota > Metazoa > Chordata > Aves > Galliformes > Phasianidae > Pavo > Pavo muticus. The sequence goes on from JACDJE010000584.1 coordinate 163,217, forward strand.
ACTTTTCCCAATCATAAATTTCACTTGTAACAAAGCACACGCTCGATTTTTATAATCATATTCATCCTCAAAAAAATAGTATAGTATGCCTGTCCAGAACACTTCTGAGTTTTATTGCAGTATAAAACTTCACAGATCTGAACACTGAATAAAATTCCTGAGATTTCTTGGCAGGCATTACTTCTGCTGGATGAAATTATTTCTTCTGGATACTCTTAAAATAAGCATTTGAAATATTTATTTCACCATAGAAAATGTTTGAATAGGTGCTCACAATCTTCACTCTTCTCCATCTCATTGTTAGCTATTGAACATGCAGAAACTTATGTAAAAATTATGAAGAAATTATGTAAAATGACAATATAGTTGTAAAATTTTTGGATTTTTTTTTACTGTTTTGTTAAGGGAATTTGGAAAGAAAAAAAACTTTTAAAATAGTTTAAATAGGAATGTTATTATAATATTACAATTTATAATTTTTTGAATTTTAGTTTATGGAAACCACTCTCTATCACAATCAAAAAGTCATGGCTGTCAGGTGGAGTCCCTAATGACTGGATAAAGAGAAACATAATTCTCATTTCTAAGATGGATAGAAAGGAAGACCTTGGGAACTGTAGACCGGTGAGCCTCACGTCTGTGTCTGAGAAGGTCATGAAACCTCATGAGGCCCCACTGGGAGTACTGCATCCAGGCTGGAGCACTTCTTCTATGAAAAAAATGTTGAGGGAGCTGGGCTTGCTCAGCCTGGAGAAGAGAAGGCTCAAGGAAGACCTCACTATGGCGTTCCAGTACTTGAGGGCAGGTTATAAACAGGAGGGAGAGTGACTTACTACACAACATGATAGTGATAGGACAAAAGGGAATGGTTTTAAACTAAAAGAGGGGAGGTTTAGATTAGATGCTAGGAGGAAATTATTTACTTAGAAGGTGGTGGGACATTAGCATAGGTTGACCAGAGAAGATGTGTGTGCCCTATTCCTCGAGGTACTCAAGACCTGGTTGGATGGGGACCTAGGCAGCCTGATCTAGAGGGTAGCAACACTGCCCTTGGCAAGTCGTTGGAACTAGATGACCTTTAAGGTCCCTTCCAACCCAAGCCATTCTATGAGTCTATGATTCTATGAAGTATATTTTTGAAGAGACTGCTCTGAATACAACTGGTATGAAAGCAGATTACAGAACAAATACCTTTTTTTTTTTTTTTTTTTTTTTATATACATACATATACTTAGAAACCTACCAAAATTTTTAGGTTTCTCTCTGAGTGTGATGTGGAACATATTTCTTTAGAATTGTTTCAGAATGGCATTTGCTTAATTATGAACTAGGCAAAGGGGTATAGAGTGAGCAAAGGCCAAACAGATGCTACAGGAAGGGATGTCGAGGGGGAGGAGGGGGGCGAGCTGAGGAATGCAGCCTTATCTCTCTCGCGTCGCTCCAGGCACTCGTGCTGGGAATAAAACCTGCAAGTCATGATAACTCAGCAACTGGGCTTAACGGCTACGGGTGGAGCATATTATAATAACTTAGAATCAATTGTAATATCCCCTCCTATTCTTGCATATGTATAACTTGTCTCTATAAATGTCCTTAAACTGTCACTTTGTGGTGTGCAAACTAGGAGGGGCTACCCCCTCTGCACCCAGCGTGTGTGCGCAGTGCTGTAATAAAAATATATACCTGCTTTATAACTACTTTGTGGTTATAGAGTTTCATTTCCGTGAGCCAAGTGAATGAGAAATTACAAATATTCTATGTTTAAATTTCAACTGTTTAGCTACAAATAATTACTGGGAGTTGTTAAGGATGCTGGACTACTTAGCTGAAGTACTTTATTTAGGGTGTTTTCTTACATCCTAACAATCAATGTATGTTGGTTAGGTTGCTCCAAAACTAATGCCTCCTTATTATTTACATGGAAACTACAACAAAGAGAACAATAGCACTATTTGATAGAGCAAATTCTCATCTACAAAATACTATTTTTTGACATAGCTACTAACATTAGCTATTCATGTTCAATGGGGATGAACAAGAGCCTCATAGTGTGCTTACAAAAATCTGCACCAGTGGAGGTGACACACTGTTACTGTTGCCACTGCTGAAACAAGCCATCCACCACCCCTGTTTCTTTCTTGCTTTTTTTCTTTCTCTCATATAGTTATTAAATAATGCCAGTCTTATTTATATTTCTTCTAAAGCTGTATAGTTTTGACACATACCTTAGACAGATAGAATTGTAAGAGTGTTGATATTTTTAAGATAACTGTAGTACTGAGATTCTCATTAAAAATGATGTTTGTGTTTGGAGCCTGAGCGTTAGTTTCACCTTTATGTAACCAAATGGGAAATTTGTAAATCTGGTCACCTCTCCCTCCCTTCACGGGCGGGATGAGACAAGACCTCAGGAAATTGCTTCAATAGGAGTTTTATTTGGAAAGTGTGCAGTGACAATATCCAGTGTGGAACACACTTCAAGGTTACCTTGTTCATTTTACTAGCAGAGATATAGATGTAGTTTTAAAGAGAGATGGAAAACTTGGGTCAAACAAAATCTTGTGGGCTTTTTTTTTTTTTTTTTTTTTTTTTCCTTTTTTTTTTTTTACTGGGGAGAGTGCGCCTCTTCAGTTTGATAGGAGACAGAAACTTTGCACCAGAGCTCAGTCTGCACTGAATACTTGATGTGTTACGAGAAGTGCTATCACTCCATTCTTCCAGATATTTCTGAAGTTACAGTAATGCATTATGACTAAAACGTCAAATTCATTTTCCTCCTTTTAGACAGAATATAATAGTAGATTGTGTTGATCATGTATCTAAGAGAAGACAATGACTGGATATTTTATTTATTTTTTAAGTTTGTAGCTACAGATAGTCTTTGGTACAGACTATACAATTAAAACTTTGTTCTTTACAGACAATGATATTGCAAAGTTGTTTACTGGGCAAAAATAAACAATCCTTCCCATTAAAATATGTGCTTCAGCAGAGTGGATTTCCAATCTATCCAAGACCACTGTACATTTTGCTGAGCTAACTTCTACAACAGGGAAAATATTTGATGCTCAAACAGACTGCCACAAGTTTCCATGGAAACATAACCCTTAAGTTCAAACAATCTGGATAGGAAGCTAAGAACTGTATTTCAGCTGAAGTACAGAAAAGTCAGAATACCTTGTTTTGTTCAAATGCATATATAAGTATACATTCTTAGCTATATACAGAAATAGACTTCAATATTCAGCATGAGTAAAATAAAAAAAATAGTCTATGATACCGTAGCTCAGAACCAGATTTCATATCCACAATATGCAAAATAAATAATTTAAAGGAGTAAAGGAGTTATGAGTACTCTAAACTTAAATAACCAGATAAAGTAATCTGTGAAAGGACTCAGAGCCAAACTGTGTTCAAAACAAATTTTTTAAAAAAATCAGCAAAGAAGATTAAGTAAGTATGCAAGGACATTTAATCCAGACAGGAAAGGAAAAATGGAAGGATATCTGGGAATCCTGAAGGGAACGGGAGGGGAGAAATAGCCCTGAGCAGGAGGGAGAGTTGACATGCTGAGGAATAACCATCACCGTGATCCTCCAGGGTTTAGCAGTGTTTAAAAAGTAATCACAGGAATTGCTTTCAAAGGGTAATGAATGTCAGTACTTATTTTTCTCTGTAAACTAAAATTACAGCAGGTTTGTGTATTAATAAGAGACATAAGAGAGAGAAATCTCTCTGTATGTTACATAAATGCTGTTGAAATGCTTTGTCTCTCTTTAAACATTCTTTTCTGCAGATTATTGTTACAAGGGCAATTTCACACAGACTTAAACACAAAATTAGTTTTTGATCTAGAGTTGCTCAGCAACTTGTTGGAGATTACATATACATTTATATATATTTCCTCATAGTTACTACCTTTGATAGAAAAACAGGTCTTTAGTTTGTGTATCTAACTCTCTGTTTGAAATGTTCAAAGGGTGTGACGAAGTTATCCAAAGGAAATGAATCACTGATGTCACACCCTTGCTCTCAAGTATAGGAAAAAATTTTAAGTCATAGACAGATGTAAAAGTAAGCATCAATCAGAAGATCTACAATATTTTTTTTCCTCCTGCTTTCAATGTGCTGTTTGAGAAAAGAAAGACAGATTTTTTTTTCAGCTAGATTTACATGTATCCTATTTTACCACTGTAGCATATGACAGAATGCAGAGCTGGATGAGCAATATTAATTCTGTTGGAAAAATGGGCTAGGAAGGCTTCTTCTAGAGTCATGGAAAAACTATTTTAAGATAGGAATAGCTTGGAACTTTCAAAGTCCTCCATGTCAAATAGTCAAACCATCTATATCCACTATAAATTAACACTAAAACCATAAACTTTCTTATCTTAGATATCAGGAGAATTATCTTCTTGTTTACAGTATTACAAATAAATTCCAAGAGATTTACTACTTTACTGGTTAAAAAATTTCCTCTCCTTCCCAATTTTCATAGGTACATGCACTTTAATATCTGCTGTTTAGTAGTTGTCTGTGCAGTGATATGATTCAGTGGTTTATAATTTTTCAATGAAGATGTTCTGAGAAACCAGTTTATCTGCATGTCTGTGGGACAGTCTGTTTCTTGTCTCAAGTCTAGCAGACATGTACCTAGCACTGATAGAAAAAAAATATATACCAGCAGGATCTTAAGCAGGAGAACAGTTTTCTATGCCAGGGAAGATATGAGATACAATTGGAGAGCTGGAGGTCTTGGGGGAGGAAGCAACTTGAGTGCTATTTATCTGCTAGAAGATGGAACAATTTCCACATGAAGAGAGGAGTGTAACTCTCTGTTTAACATCACCATGGATTTTTTATTTCAGTCAAAAATTTTCTTTTTCAGCTATTCAATCTCTATACACAACTGTGTCTAATGCTTTTCTTAAAACACTGCCCACAAAAAGCACAAAAGCAAACAACCAGTATGGGGGCCTTTTAGAATCTACAATTGTTCTTTGATACATATGAAAAGAAATATGCCAAATAAAAGCATATATATGAAAAAGGTTTGAATGAAAGAACAATCATAATGACGACTGTTTTCTTTATGTACCCACCAGATTCTTTATCTAGCCTGGGCTCTAAAAACCACTCCATCCCTGTAGATATGCAAGAATAGAACAGCATCTGGGTATGTCAACAGTGTGGCACATTCCTTGAATGCAAACAAACAAAATACAAACCCGTATATCAGATCTGAGGAACTGCGTTGTGCTGAGCAGCTCCACTATGTAGGAAAATGAAAAATTAACAAAGTAAAACTAGAAAACACCACAGGCATGTTTTCTGTGGGAAGCTAATATCTCTGTTACATCTGAAATATAGTGTGAGAGAAAGATCACAGATAACCTATCTGAAAACTTTTTGTTATTCATTGTATTCAAAAGCTACATCCTAAAATGGAAAAGAGCAGTTTTATAAAAGACTGTGTAAACTGTTTGCCAGAATCTTTATTCTGCATTTCCAAGAATTGTGAATTTTAGGAACATTCCTTCACACTGGTGATATAATTCAAAAGAAATATCTAGCTCTTGAGAACTACTAAGGTATCCACATTAATTTACACAGAAAGAAAAAGAAGAACAAGGTTTAAAAAACAGAGATTTTTTTTCTGCTATATCTTTATGTCATGTGTCTTTCCTCAGTTAGTTTACTGAGAAAATGGAAAGGCAGATATGTATTTGTTTCATTTTTTTTATCCCCTCTTTCTGTTGTAAAAACTCAAATTTATGAGAACTGTTGACACTCATACCTTAGACCTCAAGATCACTATCACTGTCTCATGATGTTTTAACGTATAGATATTTTAAGGTAGATATTCAAAAAAGAAGGCATACAAATGCTCTATTGTCTTGGTTTTATCAGTATTCCATATCATGACATCATGAGGCCAGCTGTTAGTGCTAGAACACGGTGCTGGGAAGCTGCACTTCTTGGTTCCTGGCTCCTGGCAGTCTCAGCTATTCTCATGTGGGTTCCATGCTGAGAAGAGGTGGACTACAATTCCTAGAAGACTCCAGTACTCCCCGTGTGATTTCCAAATCCAAGTGATGAGCGAGAACTCTCTTCCTTTCCAGGCAGTGCAGACAGTGGCACAGCTGAAAATCTTTTCTCTCCCATTTGTTTGATTTATTACCTGTAAATCCCTTTTTTATATCATATTATCTTACATTCTTTTATCATTTGTAGTAAATCAGTTATCTCTCCTTATCTTTATTGGATTGTCTCCATTTTCTTCTCCCCAGAAATGGGAAGAGTGAAAAAGAGAGGCCAGGAAGGCCCCTGTCACTTGTGATAACATCAACAAAACCACAACAGATACACAAGTGAGGTTAATTATTTCGGTTTAAAGGCTACAACCTTTCCATGCATATTTGTAATGATACTTAGTTCTCAGTTATCCTGTTTGATCCATTTACTGGACAAAATCTGAGAGCTTCATAGATCACACCAGCTCCAAAAAGAAACTCTTTGATGGAGTCACACCTTCTGCAGTGATTTTGTACAACTACTCTTAAGCAGAAGAGGGGTAAAACAAAACACATTTTTTCACTTACAGTTTTGACTTTTGGAGAAAAAATCTGCACTTTACAACGGATTTCCTCCACTGCTTCTGAAAGTTTTGCACATGCTTTTCTTTCTCCTCAAACACGTATTCTCTAAAACTCATCAATATATAGTGGAAGCTCCACTGCTCCCACGGTATTTAAAGTGCTTCACAGTTTTGGTTATATTTTGCTCTTCACCAGTTCATAATGATCTTAAATGAAAACAGAAAAGAAGGTCTTATGGGTTCTGCAATTGTTGCTCTGCTTGCCCTGATGAGATGGGGTAAAGGATCATGGTTCATCATTATGGCTTCAGATTATGAAAAGCACATGCTCTCACTGGGGAGAACAATCCCCAATGGGTATAGAGGACTGATAAAGCAGGGTGCAGCTCTAGCCTTGTGCTGCCAGATATAGTCTGTCAAACCTCCAGGAGAGGAGTTTTCACCCTACTGCCGATGTTTGAAATCCAGCAGTAAATTCTTGTCAGTTTGCTGATGAATGGAGGTCAAAGTCTCTTTGGTTCAGTAAGGTCTAGCCTAGCTTATAAATATCAAAATTTACATAAGTGACAACTGATCTGACATCCTCACTTACTCATGAGAGAACTTTTTTGATTTTTTTTCTGCACCACATAATTTTGCAGCAAACACAATAGCTACGTGTTCTGATTTTGTCTGAAGATGAAGGGGAGATTTGTACTGCTACTCATTAATAACCTCAGCTCTTTTGCTGATAACCTCAACAGCTATTTCTAGCCCATTTCTAGCATTTGCAACTCTTCAGAATTAAAATTCAAAATCATACAGTCAATCCTGTCAAACAATCCTATCTGTCAAACAGTTTAAAATATATCTTTGAGACCAGGCAGCTGCAGAACAGAAGTAAAAAATTAAATCATTTCAATTATGCCCATACAGTTCAAGTCAGCAGTGAGTAATGCAATACCTGAATATTTCTGCTTGTGTGATTACACAGAAAATATCTGTTCAGTATTTCTGATTTGCTTTAATGATGCAGCTGGAGTCCAAATTTTGCCACTGGCCAACACCACACCTGCTATATCTGCTGCTGAATCATTTTCCAATGAGCAGCAGTAAATAAAACAAACAACTCAACTCATGCCAACCTCCTGGCAACTCTGTGGACTACCATATTTTGTTCTCTTTTTACATTTACATCCTCATACGACGTCTGTGCAATGTCTGCTGGAGAGGAGCACACACAGTTAAAGGCATCTTTGTGGTTAAGTCTACTGCTAGGGTCTTGAAAATTGATTTCTAATGAATTTAGAAGGAATGAAATGACAATTTGATAGTAATAGTGATCCCACTTAATCTTTGGAGGTAAGAGTGAACAAGGAGGCTTTGTTGTCCTTTGTTTTAGAAAGAAGGAAAAACAAGAAAGTAGAAAACAGGAGTACATAGGAGAAGACTGAATAATAGGGTAAGGTTTAAATGCTGACTGAAAATGATATAAAATTATTGGAAAACTCATGTCTCCACTTTCTGAGTGTTATGACAAAGAAAACAGTATTCTGACATTTGTGCGTTTTATGAAAATAAATAAAATCAGACTATAACTATTTTCAGCAAAATAGGTGTTTTTTTTTTCACTCAAAATTTTGGTAGTAAGATCAAGCCCATGTTTTAAGCTTCATTGAAGACACTCTGAGTTTGTTATCATTGAAGGATAAAGGGAGAAGGTCTGGAAAGGCACTAGAAATTTCAGTCTGAAAGAACTGAAAAATAAAAGGTAACACAAAATCTGGTGATTTTTTTCTAAAGCAAAACCTATGACAATAGCTAAAAGCTTCCCAGAAGGGATGTAAAGATAAATACAATCAGTTATATACTTATTTTTTCTTTTATCAGCAGCTACAAAATGTTCATTTTATGGAGCCATTTTTTTTTTCACCTATTCTCTCATGGTGAAAGATGTTGAAGAGGTCAAAGACTGAAATAAACCAAACGTATTTCCACTGAAGAGGTAAAAGGCCAGGGAAGCTTAGCTGAAACTGGCGCCTTCTAACTGAGATGAACTTCATCAAGGATTAAAAGAGCCAATCCTTTAGAAGAATACGAGGTCACAAACCCCAGTAGAATTGAATAATTGTCATGTAGGAAGGATTATAAATTGGAGTTTTAATAATTTATCAGAATTGTCCATCTCTGATAACTATGAAATTTATTTCTCCCATAGAGATTTTTTTAACAAGACAAGTACAGACCTTGTGAATGCATTTAGAAGCTAATGGTTGGTCAGATGAACAGAACATAACAAAGAGCTAGGAGAACAAAACTTTCCTTGTTTCTCCTGGTCAAACTGATGCTGGATATGTAGGGGAAGACATTCCTGGAATGTCCAAACCGCACTAGTCCCATGGCACCAGGAGCTTGAAGGACCACCTTAGAAGATAAAGTGATCTCACTCACTATAGGAGAGTGGAAAATCACCATAATGATATCTATAGTAATTACCTTTCTGTGTCTAATTAAGAAGTGGTGATTTGCTGAGTAACACTCTGAATAGGTGATAGATTTTTTTGTGAGGGATGAAAGAAAGTACTAATAATGTATAATGTTACATGAAACAGTTCTATTAAATGTTGATGCTGTGGAAGACCTGACCATATCCAAAATTATCACCCATGCAAAAACTGTTGTACTTGAAAACTACTGGGCTTCAAAATATCAGTTGGTAAAATGAAAAAGTCACTTGAGTAAGGTTGTTATTGTGCAAAGTTAATCCATTTTATGTAGATTATATTCTGTCTAAGTCATTCCTAAAATTACCCAAATAGTTATTTAAAACTAGTACTTTCCAATGTAGCCTGCCACTAATAGTGGCTAATCATAGGAAGTAATATGCAAAAGACTTCGTAGTACCCCAGCCTGCATGGTGTCCAGGCAAGTTTGGAAGCCTAATCTCAGAAGATGGAAAATTCCGTTGCAGCCAGAGTTGACTTGCAGACAGCCACTCTATCACCTGCAATGCTTAATTTTTGCATAACAATCTTGTTATATGAGGATTTTTCAGAAGTCTTGAGTTCTCTGCCCACCTTAGTATTAAGAAATTTCAATCAATGCATCATGTAATCTCTAAATGGGTCAACAGGTCATTCTGGACTGTATCTGGACATACAAAAAGGAACTCACATGAGATTTTAAGAGTTGTGAAAAACATGCAATTCCGAATAAAGCTGGATTTCTTCAAGCAAGATATGATATTTAGCATTCTCTATTGATATATTCTGAAAGAAAATACCCGTGTAACCACTTCGGATAACCCCCTGATTTTGAGGCATTTATTTTTTACAACGGGAAGTAAATCATAAATTAGGAACATATGCAAACGTTAGGAGTTTTGGACTGCACTGTAATAAATTCTAGATCAAGTAATAGCTGCATTGAAAAAATTGTTTAGAATTTTCTAGTTTTAGAAGCAACAGCTCAGATTGCTTTCATAGCATCTTCCACCTTAAGGGTAAGCAACATTTTTGTTTCTTTATGTTTTACCTCTACTATTTTGTTGGAATGTTTCTACAGGTAAACTGACTGTTAAGCCTTTTTCTTTATTTTATTAGAGATTAATGTTTGGCTGCACGGACAGTATCCATCATAGCAGATAGCAGGTATTCTTGGAAAGCCTAAAGAGGAATCTTTCAGGCCAGGACTATAGAAGGAAGAAATTTAGAGCTATGACAAAGACAATAATATGTCTTGTTCACAAGCGAAAAAGTATGTTCTCAGAGTATGAGCTTGCATCTTAACATGTTTGTTTCTTCTGAGAAAGAAACAGAAATGAATGAAGGATATCAAGTTTTCATTATAAATTTATTTTTCTGGATGGAACAACATCAAATACAACATGTTTTCTAGTAATTCAGACCAGGATGGTAGCAATATGCTAATTATAAAATTATTTCTGAAGATACATAATACATCATTACTAATTTTGACTAATTTTTTAGCTGATATTAAAAATATAATTAAATTAATAACATGAGTGATGCTGTAAACATCTGAGTACAGGTAAGACTAAAGAGAAGGTCATAAAGGCTCAAAATCTACAAATCAGTGTATTAATGCTGTTCCAAATAGCAAGGAAAATCACAAGGAAGAGAACAGAAATCTGTATAAATACATGAGCCTATGTGAATTTGGTACAGATGTAAACAATCATATAAATGCTACTTGAGGGTTCATTAGGACCACAATAAGTACCATTTCATCTTATTACTTTAAAGACATTTTCATTTTGCTTTAAATACACCACAGGAGATCTAATTCAATATTTATTATAAATGTCACAAATAATTTATGAAACAACAGCTCCTAAAGATTTCTGTAACATTTAGTGACAATTCCAGGTTGCAATCAAGGTCAGTTGTCTACTTTTCTTGTTCTGTTCTGTCATTCACTATTTGGACATTCCTTTTCCCTTCAATGACATTCAAATTATCCTATAATTAGAAGTGCCAGGAACACTCTCTTTTCTGTTTTCTTCAGAACGTTAGGAGATTTGAGAGAAGAAAATGAAGCCCCTTATAGCAACAAGTAAAAATGGCTTTTATGATATTTATGTATGTTATGGAGAACAATAAAAAATATATTTACACTTAGAACAAAAGGAAAATAAATTTGAGATCTAATCCTTCTCTGAATAATTTTAAGAACATTTCAGCAACAGCGGTTAGTATGAGTCTCTCAGAGTTGCCAATACTAAAATGCAGAACATTTTCAGCGCAGTATATAATGAATCTTCCAAGAAAAATAAAGGTTTTGAAAGGTGGATTCCTAGCCCATGGAAAAATGTTATAATTTTTTCACACTCAGTAAGCAAATCTTTTTATTAGTGCTTTTCTAAAAAGATATATATATTGAGGAGGGGGTGGTCTGGGAGCATCCAAGTGGGATCAATGTGCACAAATTCATGGGCCCTGATGGCATGCATCCATGTGTGCTGAGAGAGCTGGCAGAGGTGATTGCCAAACCACTCTCTATCATCTTTGATAGGTCTTGGAGAACAGGAGAGGTGTGTGAAGACTGGAATAGCTAATATCAATGTCTTCAAAAAGGGAAAGAAGGAGGATCCAGGAAACTACAGGCCAGTCAGCCTCACCTCTGTCCCTGGAAAGGTGCCATCTCCAAGCAATTGGAAGAGAAGAAAGTTATCAGGAATAGTTAGCATGGATTCACCAAGGGAAAATCATGCTTGACCAATGTTGTAGTCTTCTACAATGGCATCACCAGCTGGGTAGATGTGGGGAGAGCAGTGGATGTCATCTACCTTGACTTCAGAAAGGCTTTTGATGCTGTCTCCCACGACATCCTGTTAACAAAGCTGAGAATGTGTGGGATAGATAAGTGGACAGTGAGGTTGGTTGAGAACTGGCTGACTGGCCAAGCTCAGAGGGTTATGATCAGTGGTGCAGTCTGGTTGGACACCTGTGGCTAGCGGTGTTCCCCAGGGGTCAGTGCTGGGTCTGGTCTTCTTCAATATCTTCATCAATAACCTTGATGATGGGATAGTGTCCACCCTCAGTAAGTACGCCAATGACACAAAGCTGAGAGGAGTGGCTGACACACCTGAAGGCTGTGCTGACATTCAGCAAGACCTGGACAGGCTGGAGAGCTGGGCAGCAAAAACAAGATGAGGTTTAACATAAGCAAGTGCAGAGTCTTGCACCTGGAAAGGAATAACCGCAAGTATCAGTACAGGCTGGGACATGACCTGCTGGAGAGGAGATCTGCAGAGAAGGACCTGGGGGTCCTGGTGCATGACAGGTTGGCCATGAGCCAGCAGTGCATCCTGGTGGCCAAGAAGGCCAAAGGGATCCTGGGGTGCATTAAAAAGAGCGTGGCCAGCAGGTCAAGGGAGGTGATCTACCCCTTTACTCTGCCCTGGTCAGGCCTCACCTGGAGTACTGTATCCAGTTCTGAGCTCCCCAGTACAAAAAAGACAAGGATCTCCTGGAGAGAGCCCAGTGGAGGGCCGCAAAGAAGAAAAAGGGCCTGGAGCATCTCTCTTACGAGGAAAGGCTAAGCAAACTGGGTCTGTTCAGCCTTGAGAAAAGAAGATTCAGAGGTGATCTTACTAATGTTTATAATTATCTTAAGTGTGGGAGACAAAGGGACATGGCCAACCTCTTTTCAGCAGTCTATGGGGACAGGACAAGGGGAAATGACCATAAGCTGGAGCATAGGAAGTTCTGCACCAATATATGAAGGAACTTCACATTGAGGGTGATGGAGCACTGGAACAGGATGCCCAGGGAGGTTGTGCATTACCATTCTCTGGAGATATTCAAGACCCGCCTGGATGCCTACCTCTGCAGCCTGCTGTAGGGAGCCTGCTTTGCAGGGATAGATGGACTTGATGATCTCTGGAGGTTCCTTCCAACCACTACAATTCTGTGATTCTGTGATATTTAAACACGATTCACTTGGAAAAAATGTAAACCTTATTGTTTTATTTCCCCTCTTTTACTTAGCCATTTTCTTCACATCAATTTTAAAGAAGAGTTTACACTCATTTACTTGTGTGCTTTTTTTAAAGCTACTTAACATTTATTTAATTTCTGATTTATACATGTACATATTATTTGATATCACGGTATGGTAACAATGATCATCTCCATTGAAGGCCTTTGTGGTCCAAAGGTTCCAACTTACATGGACTAACAAAACATCAACCTTCAAAATTTCTTGAAATCTCATCAGGTAGATAACCTGGAAATATTATTGCCTATCAAAAGTCAGTAGATGTTTTCAGAAATACTTCCTATGCTTTTCTGACTCATCAGTACTTTACAGATATACAGTTTCAAGTATGTCTTTAGCTCGTTCCAGAGAAAATATCAAGTTAGTGGAGGACAAAAGGAAAAGAAATAAAACAAGTCTTAGATCTAGATTCTTTCAGATGTTTTAAATGTTTTAAACACTTAATTCTAGCTGATTTCTTATTTAAGTGAAATATGACACAAGAAGTTAGAATGTTATTGTAAAAACGTAGTAAGATGTAACTAATAGTTATTTTATTTTCCTAGAAAATATAATGTCTTGTTCTTTTATAAATTTACATAAACAAATAGGACTGAATCTGTATTTTGACTTGCCTTTACACAAGGGTCAAGTAGCAAAAATGCTGGTAATTCATTTTTACTACGTGACTTTGGACTGACTTTAGTTATCAGCCATCAAAATAAAGAGAGGGTCTCTGCTGTCCTTTGCAAGTAGAAAGTAAATGCAGAAACAAGAGAGAAGGTGCCTTAACAACTGTCTCAGGCTTCTTCCCTTTTGAAGCACCATCACAATTATAATCATTAATGTTGGTAAAGAAAGATGATAGTCTAGATCTGGAAGATAATAAGGTTCTTTTAAATAAAGCACAATGTGCTCCATGCAGTAATGGTAAATACAAATCATAAACAAATGGCATTTTGCATTATGGCAGGTACTAAGGAATTTCTCCCTGAACAGCAGAATTAACAGTATTTTTCTTCTTTTAAATATATTCTGTAATTCAAGTTATAAAGAGGAATGTTAACTTTGCACTATAAATGAATTCATAATAAAACTCAATTCTTCTGTCCTTCTGTTGTGATAGTTCATAGGACAAGTTTTCTCTCTGTGCACTGAAAGAATCTAAAATCTGTGGGATAAAAACTGTATACAATTATGTAATTGAAGTCAATTATTTAATTATTCTTCTTCCTTCTAATGTACTACCACTGCATGGGTAATTTTGGTACTAATATTGTGACAGTGACGCCAGCTGGGCCTTAACATGCCTGCATTGTCTGCAACACTTTTCAAAGGACGTGCAAGTGGTGAAATAGTAATGGTAATAATCATAAAATTCTATTTTACCAGACTACGCTTGATATTAAAAGGAAAAAAAATTGCTTTAAGACACTTCCTTTCCAAATAGGAAGGTATGCCTCAAACAGAAGGGCAAAAGCATTAAAAAAAAACTTAATTGAAAGTATTAAGCAGCAGAAGTGCAGGGGTTGTTGGTAGCTTCCTTCATACAAAGAAAATGATTCTTCAGGCAATCCTGCGTCATTAGGCAGTTCAGACTGGAGGCTTCCAGCTCCTCCATCCTAGATTTCTTCTAACATTCAAGTTAACAAATGGCTTAATAATCTCAATCATAAACCTACATTTAAGCACAAATAAGTACTGATAGTTATCATGTGATAGAATATTCATTTATTGTGGGATTTCTATTCAAGATCTATTCAAAGTATATATTTGTGAAGGAAGATTTACCTTAAGATGGTGGTACAAATTCATATACCTGGCATTCGAAGTGTACTACCTTGGCCCAGACACTATTTTTTTCAACTACTGCCATTTTGTTCATTATAGGACACTTCAGATTCCTTTATCCTTCCCGTTCCTTAAACGTTCTTTTGATTCATAAGGACAATATAGCAATATATTCAATATACTTTACACACACGTATATATATTTATATAGAGATGATGTATAAACTGAGAGTTTAGGCTTTCTCTCTTGGATTATTATGCTATGTTTTCCAGGTAAAAACATTAGTTCAGTTTAGTTTCTTAATGTTCTCTGAATCTCTGTTTCTTACTATATATTATTACTATACTTCTTCAAAGAATATTGTTTCATATTTTCAATGATTATGTATGATCCAAAAGAATTTAATCATAAAAGGAAGATAGATTTTGTTATATCACGTTAACAAATTAATAATTTCAGCCACTGATCCCACACCCTGCACGATCAACACTGCAATTTATTTTCATATTCATTTTGACAGTATGAACATATTTTCCCATATATGTAAGATTTAAATTAGGTTTTGCTAAAGGACATAGTTTCAAAGATAAATTTTGACTCTCAAACTCTAAAGGACTGAGTACTTTTAAAAAATAATACAAAATTTGGACCTTTGATTTTCTGTAAAATCACTGCTGAGTGATCAACTATGAAGAATTACTGACTTGCAATGTTTGTTTTTAAAGTCTTTATAGACTTTAATTTTGCATTTGTTTAAATACTGAGTGTTGTGAAAAACATCTAATTATTCTGACACAAATAATGCTACATAGCATTAAAAAATATTTACAAAATTTTTCCATCAGCTTTTTTTTCTATTCGAAATGCAGCGTTATTACTTATTTGCAAAAAGAACATTATAGTAAAGTAAGTTACTGAGATTCAACCAAAAAGATGATTAACTATTCCAAGTTGATATTTTCAGTTACAAATGAAAAGATTATGCCATTCACCACAGTTTTTTCTATCTAAACTTTCCTTATAGTTTTTTGAAGAACATATTCATTCTAATAATTGTGTTTGCAAACTCATTGCAGGCCAAATGCATTCTGTTGCTTGCTGCAAAAATATACTGTTCATGTAGTCACAGGTTATATTGTCTAGTGGTTGACTGGGTGATATTACTTACATATAGTTTTCCTGCTGAAATATAATTTAATCAATTAAACTTGTTTCTTGAAAAAAAACTAAAACTACTATTAGCTGAAAATTCATTTTCTTCGAACACCATTTAAAACAAGACTTTGGTCTCATAAATTATTGATGAAAAAGATAAATGATTACATTAAAGGCCTAATTCATATAAACATTTGTGAGGAAGATTTTACTACTCTAACAATTTTTATTGAATGGAAATTAACAAAAATATAAAGAGACATGGAGAGAAAAAGAAAAAAAAAGATCTTTACTACTCCCAGATGAAATCATTTTAATTTTATATTGCACTTGGTAGCTTTTTCTAAAAGATATTCTAAATTTTAACAATTAGATATAATTTCTATTAGTGATAAGCAATTAAAAAAACAACCCCCAAAAATGCGTTAAAACATAAGAATTGGTACTGTGTGGTAACATATTCCATATCCTAAGGTAATCCTTCAGACAGCTTTCTCACCTAAGTGCCTCAAAGCGGTATATTTTTCTCCATTCTCCTTCATTCAGCATTATTTATCTTGCACTTGAAAAATTCTTTGACTTGTGCTTTCCTTCCGCCAAAAAGGACCCAGTAATAATAAATGTGTGCAGTAAATAGTACAGATGCAATTTCTTTCCACTGTTTTGTGGAGAAAAAAAAAAGAAAAAAGAAAAAAACCCAAAATAATAATAATAAAAAAGTAGAGTGACTTACTGTTTCTCCTGTGAGGAACTGAGAAGCAGGGTTAATGTACTAGCACATTCCTAAGAAGTACAATTCAGAAGGGCTTGCTGATTCTTGAGAGTTCATCCCTTATTGAGAGCCTTTTGCTTAGCCAGTTGAGATTGAGAAGCACACACAGCCTCTCAGTTCTTTAGGAAATTAGACACTGCCCTATATTTTATCTGATAGTTCAAAGACAATTTCTTTGGTGAGTACGGTATATAAGCACACTCTAGGGAATGCAAGAGCGAAATAAATAAAATAACTTAGCAGTTTTAGTATTACTTCCTAGCCACATACCTACTTCCAGATATACTGAAAATTTTCTACTTACTATAAGTTCTCAGAACACTGAAAGAAAGAAACTTGAAACTCTCCAGGTGAGCATCCTTCTTGATGCAAAGATGGTGGCTTTGGAATAAGCAGTCCTTGATGGATTTGTCTTCCAAGAATTTTTCCATTTTCTTTTAAAATCCCATAAACTTTTCAAGATTCACAGACTTCTGTAGAATAATTCTCACTGTAGACAGAAATATCTAATTTCACTTTTTTTGAACATATCACCTCCTAGTATTATTTGATTGCTCACTAACAATGGCTTGTTAGTGAACAACTGTTTTGGTTGCTCTGTAAATCTGTTTTTCTAATTTGATTACATTATTTTTGATAAGGGGAATGTATGAGCAGATGCTATTCAAGAATTAGAGTCCTGTTGATTTGCTCATTCATAATATTCTAGTGGTCTTCACATTTATACTATATAGAATTGAAACAGTTGCACAAGTGTATTCATAGTGCCTGTAAGAATATTTGTGTGAGCGATTTATAGAAATCGCAGAGGAAATTATAAATGGAGATGACAATTTGAGCTGAATTTGCAATACTAATGAGAAGAAAATAGGCAAATCTGCATGCTCTGCCAAAGACACACATCCTAAAAGATCACATAGAAGTTTAACATTTTTCTTTTCAGATAAACTTTAGTGAATACAGAAAAACAACAACAACAACAAAAACCAACAGATATCAAGTCTAATGCAAGTACCTCTGGCACTTTAAAACAGGATTACAGAGTGGTTTAGGTTGAAAAGAGGAACTGGGAACTATTTGGTTGCTTTATTTAATAGTACAAAATGGGTACAAGAGCTACTGATATATGCTTGAAATAATAAAACAAGAAAGAAGCATAATGTAGATTTTCAAAAAAGAATCTTAGTAAAGTAAAACAATAAATGTGAAGTCTACTAGACTGTGAAATAATACAGTAGAAGTGACACAAGTCTGACTATTTCAGTCATGTGAAACTAGACCAAATTAAACAACTACAAACTGAGACTTATACAAGTCACACTGGTAAATAAGATTTGGACAAATTATTATTATTCGCATGGTTTTCATCACAAATTTCATTGCTTCTATGAAACAGGGATAAAATGACAATCCAAAACAGTCTAACTTCTAATTTGTTCAAAGGATGTTTTTATTCTTTTAGTCTGTTCTTCTTTGTCCGCAAGCTAAATATGTTGCCATTAAGCTTCTGTAGAACTTCAGTGAAACATAGACTACTGTGTAAATTTTTATTTTATTGATTTTGCCATTTTTTCTATTTATGTTTCTATTCAAAACATTCAATGCGCTTAAAGAGAGATTTTCACCTCCTTATGATAATTGCCAAATTAACAATTTTTATGGCAAGCATTCTCAGCTTAGGTCTCATTAGCCAATTAAACAGCATTTAATGACACTGATTTTTTTTGCCTATTTAATTTAGTGTTGACCAAATGATCAACCTTTCTTTTTTTCAAGAATCGGATAAATTTTTAGTGATATCATAGCTCATTTGGCAAATTATAGCCCTTGCTGAATTGCTCCTAAGATTTAATCCAAGATTTGATTCACTATGTGGACCCTCTGTGGTAACCACAGAAGCAACTAAGTGCAAGAAGTATCCTAGTGTGCCTTGATTTTGAACTTTGCATCTAGCATCCAGAGGATCCTAGACTGTATTTGTCATCTATATGTATTTTCAATAAAGTTGACAAGGAAACCAAATACAAATGTTGAAACACTCCCTCAATATAGGACTCAGGCATCCCTGCTTCTTATCATAGAATCACTGAATAGTTTAGGTTGGAAGCAACTTCAAAGATCGTTTACTTCCAACCCCCTTGCTGTGGGCAGGATTGCCACCCACTAGATCAGGCTGCTCAGGGCCCCATCCAAACTAATCTTGAACTCCTCCAGGTTTGGGACATCTACAATGTCTACACAGGGCAGCCTGTGCAAGTGTTTCACCATCCTCTGAGTAAAAAATTTCCTCCTAACATCTAACCTAAATCTCCTCTCTTTTAGTTTAAAGCCATTTCTCCTTGTTCTATCACTATTAGACTGTGTAAAAAGTCAGTCTCCCTCCTGTTTATAGGTTGCTCTCAAAGTCTAGAAGGTCTCAGTGAGGTCTCCCTGGAACCTTCTCTTCTCCAGGATAAACAATCCCAACTCTCTCAACTTTTCTACATAAGAGAGGTGCTCCAGCCCTTCGACCTACTTTGTGGACCTCCTCTGGACCAACTCCAACAGCTCTGCATCCTTCTTGTGCTGGGGACCCCAGGCCTGCAGACAGTGAAAAATACAGTTCCATCTGTGCCTCTTTCCAGATCCCATCTCTGTATGTCTGGACAGCATTACTGCATTCTTCCCAGGCTACATTTCCCTGCATCCCTGCTTGTGCATTTCCTCCTCATCTCTCAGCTTCACCAGCAGGTCCTTGCTCAGCCATGCTGGTTTACTGCCTCCTCTACTTAATTGCTTATGCAGAAAGTTGTCCTTAAAGACCTGCTAGGTTTGTTCCAGTCCTTTGTACCTAAGGCCAACTTCCCAGGGATTCTCATCCAATAATTCCTTAAGCAGCAAAAAATTCACTCTCCTGATGTTCAGGTTCCTGACTCTGCTCTTTGCCAAGCCCATATTCCTCAAGACCACAAACTCAACTCATGCTCACTACAGCCCAGACTGCCTCCGATCTTAGCCTCTTTAATGATCTCCTCTTAAAGTAACTGATTTCCAAATCCTAAACGTATTTTTTTTTCTTTCCTTAAGCTACTTCTGTGAAAAAAATGACAAATGTCTTACTTTTTATGTGACAGGGTCTTCTTATGACATCCACTATCAGGAGAGGATGAGTAACCCTCAGAAGAAGTGGATTTTGGTAAAGAATAGATCTTTGAACAAGAAATGGCATCAGTGCTTGAAAAGGTGAATTCTGAGCAAATGAATAAACCTGTACCTGACAGATAAACTCATAAAGTGTTTTTGTGAGAGAAAGTTGCCAGATTTTTTACAAGAACAAGAGGAATTTAATATTGGAAAGTGTTTACATTGAGAGTTACAAGAGAAAATAGAGACATACAGAGAAAGGCAGCAGAAAACCTATGGGGGTGCTCTTCTGGACAAACTTATTAGCTAGGAAAAATAACATAAATACAGTGTAATCAATTTTCTCCACCTCTCTCCTGTGGTATAATCATAGAACTTGGAAAAATGCAATAAGAGCAAGGGATCATGCAGGGATTTGTATCAGTGGGATATAATTCTGTAAGTTTAGAAATGAGAGCTATTTTTTGTCAAATTTATCAGCTGCTAAATCTAATATATTGTCAGGCAGTAACTGATCTTGGTATAAATTTCTAAGACTACGTAAGGCTTTAACTCTGACTGTGTAAAGTGAAATGAAGCTTAGGGACTCATTTGCACTAGGAAAAATATGACATTTTCCATCCCATTCATTCCTGTTTTTCCAGACTTCCATCAGAGATGCTCATTTGTGTTAATTGATACAGGCCTTTTTCTGTTCATGATATCACTCTCTGTGAATCTTCATGACAATCAGAAGGATCATAAAAGGCCTTAATATTCTTAACTACACTAAGAATAATCCTTGCCACTCTGTAATTAATATCAGCAGTACTTTCCAATAAAATATGCTTTATAATGGTGAACTCACAAGTTACAAGAACATCCCCAGAAGCATCAAGTTCAGAGGGAAAAAGAAGAAGCACAGTTGTAGTATATAAAATATAGTACTGGAAAGGCATTAAAAGAAAACCCAAACCAAAAATATGATTTGTAAACATTGCCCACTTTATGTAAAAATAGAAGCATCAAAATTTTTCAGGTGACTGAATAATGCACTCTAAAATATAAATTCACAACTTAGAAACAAGGGGGCTGATAGGATTTGGTAGTTTTTCTTGCTTGTTTTTTTTATTTCTCTCTTTTACGTTTTTATGGTCTGTCCTGGAAATAGAATCAATTTTGCTCATTATCCTGTAGTTTTTCTGCCATGAAATGATAATTGCAAGAAGATCTTCCTGGAAAGCTTTTAAGAAGCACATGGCACATGTGCATCCTCTGTCTAAATGTTATCAACATGGATGCTAATGTGATACTGAAAAACAGTGTTATAATTTCTGACTTCACTGCATGGATACAGTGTACTGCTCTGTATCCTCCTACGCTTGATAAAAAATATCTGGAACCACTTTGGCTTGTGGTAGAAACAAAAGAAATGTTTGCCTGACTAGAGATATCTTCTCTCTTTTCCTGAAATTTCACAAGTTTACCACTGAGAACTGCAGTAACAAAGATGACCCTTCATCAAAGGTCCAGATTTATAATCCTGCTTTGACATCTATACCATGGCTGTATCACCTCACAGATACGCTTGGCCTACCTAATCCTATTTTTTAGTAAAAAACCATACCTTTTCCCTGAAAAGCAAATATCTTCATTCAAAAACTCCTTTAGTATTTCCATGTAAGTAACAGTGATATTTTCTATTTAAATTTTCCCACCCCTGAGATCATAGAACAGATCGTCCTGAAAGCAATATGAAGGCACATACAAGACAAGGAGGTGCCTGACACAGCCAGCACAGCTTCACACAGATCAAGCCTGCTCAGTCTGGTGGCCTTCCACAGTGGAGTGATGGCCCCAGTGGACAAAAGAAGATAAACTGATGTCATCTACCTGGATTTCTGCCACACCACATCCTTACCTCTGAATTGGAGAGAAATGGATTTCAAGGATGGACAAATTTTTTTTGGATGACCATGGCTTGAAATCTGTGATCCACATGGATCCATATGTCCACATGGAGGATGATCACAAGTGGTGTCCCTCAGGGGTCCATCTCTGGACCAATGCTGCTTAATATCTTTATCAACGACTTGGACTGTGGGATTGAGTGCAAACCTCAGCAAGTTTAGAGACAACATCAAGCTGAGTGATGAAGCTGATGCAACAGAAGGAAGTGATACCATCCAATAGGACCTGGACAAGTTTGAAAAGTGGACCCATGTGAATGCAGTGAAGTTCAATGAGGCCAAGGTGCTGCATCTGGGCTGGTGCAATATCAAACATGAGTGCAGACTGGGAGAAGAACTCACTGAGAGCAGCCCTGTGGAGAACATGAGGGTTCTGGTGCTGAAAAAGCTGGACGTGAGTCATCAGTGTGCACTTGCAGCCCAAAAGGCCAACTGTATCCTGGGCTGCATAAAAAGAGAGGTGGCCATCAGGGTGAGGGAAGAGATTGTACACATCTACTTTGCCCCTTATCATTCTATGATTCTATGGTAGTTTTTAGCTACCAAACCTGCAAAGACTTAGGATCCCTTTTGTGTATTTTGGTCTTGATCTGTATAAATGTTAGACTCAGTAAGTGCTTCCCATAACAGCAGGACAGCATCACATGGTGCTACCCAAAATTCTGATAACATCAGTTAGGAACTTTTTTCTCTTTATAGTAGTACATTCAGATTTATTAGTTCTGCTCTAGAAATGATGGAGGATGCTCAGACATCTGAACTCTCTTGGAACAGCTGTTGCAAGCTGACAAGAGTTTGAACTCCCCATCCCTGATTAGTTTACAAGATTAGAGGACGAGCACGTGAAACAGTAGGGAGCATGAGAGAATAACAGAGGACTGGAAAAGGTCAAGAAAGCTGCCAGATCTCTGCTCTCCCTGTTGGAATCTTTTGCAGCTGCTAGCAGGAAGGAAAATAACAAATCAGCTGTATACTTCATTCACAAGCCCCAGAGTAGCCTGTAGGGCTGCCATTTGTGCAAGTAAGATGATGGCTTGAGCACCATGTCATTAACCATCAAAAAGATGTGAAGTAGAGATTACTGAAAGTCTCCGCTAGAACACCTTTCTGTTAGAATTTCCTGATTTGACAATCTTCTGTGTTTCAGAGGAACGTGAATAATTTACAAAAAAATGATGTGGATTAAGAGGAATGTGCCACCAATGCTTGTCACTGTTTTCCTGCCTTGAGATTTGGATAGCATGAGGTGGCAAGTATTGAACAGGCAGGACAGTACTCCAATTGCACTGTTCTGTGTGATAAGCAACTCTCAGTGAAGTATGTTGAACTATCAATGCAATTGGTCATGCATAAATCACTAAGCCACTTTTCTTAGAGAGGATCTCTGTCTCATTCGAAGTGTCTGACACACAAGAGGGGAAAAACAACGTGGTAAATATGACCTGTTTTAAGCAAAAACTATATGCAGAATTGTTCACTTAGGGCAAAATAGGAAAAATTGCAGAAGAAAAACTAGAAATAATGTTGTTAAATAGAAAAACACTATAGAAAACTTAAAAAATAGGATTTGCAAGCTATCATTCAAATGTTCTTGCCCTTTCAAGTGGCCAGGATACTGTGATGTCTATAGACATGCTTTAGAGTATGTTGGAGTGTTCTGTTTTATGATTCTTGCTTGTTGATAGAAGCAGCAATAAATGATGTTCACTAATTTTGAACTGTTTATGTTTAAGGCTTCATATAGCTACATAATATTCAGAACTGGAGGTTATATTCATCATACAAAACTTTACAGCTTGATCCTTGAGATTGGGAGCTTTTAATTCTGTATGATAGACTTTAGATCAGGATAAGAAAATGAAACAAAACAAAATAAAGCAATATAAAAATCCCAAAACAAAAGAGGATTTAGAAGTACAGGAAAAAGTTCAGGGATTTGAAGAGGGTACCCTCCAAACATTTAGCCAGATGAAGATGGGCAGTAGATAGTGAAATTGTTGGAATATAATGGCTGGAGTCTACTGTGGGAATCTGAAAGTGAGGAAACAGAGAGATGAGTAAAAGTAAAAAAGAAAGGTGATGGATAGAGCAGGCCCATATTAATGCAGTCCATCCATACCTCATTGTAGATCTCTTGGTAAACACCTACCAAATCAATGAGGTGCTTTATTTTTAGATGCCAGGTCTTGCACAGGAAGACAATGAGCAACAATACTGATAACAACCACAAATCTGTCTCAGACTTGGGGGGGGGGAGGGGGAGGGAGAAGAGGTGGAGGCGGGGACAACTGAAAGAACTGATAGCGAACACCTGTTTCAACAGTTGATTCAATTGAGCATGTGCCTAAAAAGCAATCTATTACTATGAGTCAGTCATCCCCATTAAAAAAAGTAAGCAGCCCAAGAAACCCTTGGAGCGCTCCTGTACAGCAGCTGGGTGCACAACAGGATCTCCCTTTGAGCAGGAATATCTCTCGAGGTTACACCTTTGCAGAGATCCCTTACACTTTGACATCAAGACGCCTTGCCAATACAGATACTAAGTGGACTGTAAGCTTTCAGTTAGATCGACTATAAGCTTTGTTAGCTTCACAAAGATAACTTTGGTCTTTGGTTGTAAGCTTTGTTAACTTTGCTGAGATTATATCTTAGATTGATTGTGCACATATAATTCCTTAGACATGAGACACTGACCAAGTCTGGAACTAGGTGAGGATTCAGCCACACCTAGGCTCCTTACCTGCATGGTTCAAGGAGTTTAAAAAGCAAAGGTGCCTGCTCTGAGCCTTGTGACTCAATGGGAAAGCCTCCTATAATAGTGTGTTTATCCTTCGCTCCGTGCAGTAAATAATCAAGTGTATCTATCTATCTTAATCCTGTTAAGTTGCTGCCTTATTTACAATTCAGCTTTGTTAAATCACTATATTGTATCCATATGAATACTTACATTCTAGCTTCCCTCTTATTAGTGCAGTATAGTGTAATTGTTTCCATCCGTGACAGCCTTAGAGAATACAAACCTGTGTTTAGTTGGCAAAGATCTGAAGAAACAAAGGCAAGAGAGAACTACTGAGAACTGGAATGAAAACAAATACAGTGATGAGAAGAGCCATAAAAGCTGTAAAAAACAGAAATGGAGCCAGAAAGAAACTGACTAAAGACAATTTTGCCCAATTTTGTGGTGCATGAGATTATCAAGAGAATATTGCTTTGGACCCATACTCTATATAAGCAAACAAATAGACAAAAAATAAACATCAAACATCTAGGAGCTGATATGGGACTTACATTGCCAAGTAATGCTGAAATAGGAGTATATAGGAGCTATTTAGAAATGTAATCATACACAGGTTGTTTTTTTTTAATTCTTATCTCCACACGATAAAAATTCATACAGGGAATACAGGGAATGAACAGTTTCATGTAAAAGAAAATCATACAAAAACTTTGTTTCAATATATAATGTTAAGAGAATGAATGATGAAACACTAAATCAGCCTACTGCTGGTCGGGAGAATCTGGATCTTTTTATGGCATCCCATGTAAAGTAATGCATGGCCTTATACCTATGTTCCTCATCCGCATTAGTGACAGAAGTTTTTTCCAAACAGAAGCAGTTTTGCAGAAATATTGATTTTGGATGCCAAGGACCGTGTTTACAGCTGTTTCTGGAAGATAACTTTGGTCCAAGTAATGCTGCTGCACAAGAAGGCCTTAAAAGCACAAATGGGCTGTGAGTAGAGATACTCCTCAACATGTCTCTTGTTGCAGGAGACTACAGAGATGTTTAGTGGCCACAACACCCTCTTCTAAGTCCTGTTACCATCTCATGGGAATATCTGAGCATGATTCATGATATTTATTTGATGTATGAAGGTTAACAGAATGTTTTGTGAGCTATAGTTTGCTTCCTAAGACTATGAGGCATGAAGGCAATCCAGTGTCAGGTGGCATGGCACTATCTGGCTTAGTGGGAAAAGCGTAAGTCCTTCAGGGGATGTACTCTCCTCCTTCAGGCCACATCCACTGCTCCTCCATGGCTGCACGTGGAGATCTGCTACAAGTGGTGCCCATGGGCTACAGGGGACAGCCTGCTCAACAAGAAGAACATAAACTTTTATGCAAAATGACAACAAACCAACTAAACCAACCAAATCACAGAGTCACATAATGTACTGTCCTACTCTAGACAAAGTTAGAAATCTAGAAATAGGGTACATATTTTCCCAAATTTTATAGGGAAAGATAGAAGAGGAAAAACATATCTATAGAGAAGCTTTGCAATTGCAGTAGGGAAAAATAAAGCTGTACTTTTCTGCAGCTTATAGTAAACATTTCTCATCAGTAGTACTACTCGGGGCAAGCACATCTTCTCAGCGCAATTACATTGCATATATTGATTTTTTTTTTTAAGTTTACTTCTTATGCTTTTTATTTTCTTGATTCCTGCTAGTATAAACAAATTAGATTAAATTCTTAATGCCTGAATATCTTACTATTTGTTGATTTCTATTAATCATTTATATTTTATTTTGTTATGATTGTATGAATAAAAAGTATAGCACTATAGAACCCATTCACATTTTCAATTACTCCATGCATTTCAGAGCTATTTATGATTGCAGTAAATTCCCTTATTATACAATGTATTGATAAACAGATTAATTACCAGTAATACATGAGTAGAATTGTATTACATAGTTTCTGGTGTAATGGATATTATGGACATAGTTTTACCGATTTGTCTGCTTCTTCCTTCTTGTTTCCCTTTATATGCAAAGTAATTATTTTTCAGCCAGATCATCTCCCTGAACTGGCTTACTGCACATCCACATATATGCTTGCAACAACACAAATTGCATGTGGGGAAATTAAATTCTATAAACCCGAGTTTGTATTGGTTTGTTCTGTCATGAAACTGCATCTTAAATACTCAGTACTTCAAACTCAGAATAAACATTATAGTATTAGCATTGCCAAATTCTTTTTGATTACTTTATATAACATCTTAGTTATATAGTAATGATAATATTATAATCATTACTGCTGTTGTAAAGAACTAAAGCATCAGGATGTTATCAATGTTTTTCTTCTCCTGAAGCCAAAACATAGCAAAATACAAGAAACTATGAAGAAAATCATCTCTGTCCCAGCTGAAACCAGGCCATAATTCATTAACTTGTCTAATTTGAGTACTTTCATCTGTATTTGAGCAGCACCAGCTAGTAGAAATATATAACACATTTCTGCCAGTCCATCTTGCCTTGTAATTAATATTATTTCTAAGAACACGACCTATGTACTAAGCTGTGAACATTTCTAATCCAAAATATTTCCTATTACATGGTTATTCAAGCCTACAGATGCCTTAATGCTAATGACTCTCTTTACTTCATTAAAATTTTCTTAGGTACCTAGAGTTGTGCCTTAGCATATCACTATAAATGCCCCAGCTTTGAAAAATCCAGTGTTTATTTAACAATCAGCTTCACTGGGCTTCTGAAGTACTCCTTGAGGGACTTGAAGTGATGGGCATCTCAGGGCACATTTAATACAAAGTTCAGTTTCTCACAATGTGCAATGGCATGAGTCCATATGGAGTTATGTTATATATTATAATATTCTTTTATATATACATATTGTATGTATATAAATATAACAATCACCCAGAGAAAACTTCTTTTCCTTTAGGAGCTCAAACTTGTCTATATTTTCTCTTGAATCCTTGAATGATGCCTTCTAGATCTTGAAATCATTTTGGTTTTGGAAATTTTATTTCCTTCTTATGTCTGAGACTTCTTTGTTTGCTATCTCCTGATCTTCACAGTTGTAGATAACAAGTGTCCTGCATTGTTGCTGCAGAAAACTTGCTCTACTATAGCCAACCTCACTCTTTTTAACAGATTATCCAATATTTGTTCAGAAAACTGAAAGCAAAATCCATAGTTCTATTCTCATTCAAAGGAAAAAAATGAATTTTCTTGGGTGCTTAGAAAAAAGAGAGTTGTAAAAACCTTGCTTTCAAGATAGTTTTAGACTGTAGATAGAAGTATTGTGCCTAGTCTTGAAAAGTTCTTTTCACCTCAAAGAGCAGCTGCTATCCTTAGTATCTTATATTGAATACTATTAACTTTGTTGGTTTTTTTTTTGTAAAAAAAAAATCTCATACTGCAAGATGCTACAAGAGGTAGCTCTGCACTGCAGAGGGGTTTTGGTGCATAAAGTTGTGTTATAAACTGCACTATGGGCAAACTGATGCTGTGTCTAAGTCCTATAATGTTCAAACTGCTCCCAGGCCCAGATTGAAATCCTATACTATTGCATTTATTTCTGCTGCAAGCGCTGCTGATAAAGCTGTTCTTGGGATCACTTCTATTTAGAAAGCTCAAATTACCTGTATACTCTTCTCACATTGAAATACATTGAAATAATTCTGCAAGGTTCATATTCTAGTCTCATATTTGCTGTACAGAATTCCAACATAATGTCCAACGAAATTCATAGGTTTGACTATGGATAGGTAAATTTCTGCTTTTCTACTATTATTTCTCAATTTTATGCAGTTTTTTCAGCCTATATCATGTTAAAAATACATATACTTACTTGTTTTTTTGGTCTTTTTATGCTCATCTCCTCTGGTTCTTTTTACCTTTTACATGTACTAATTCCTTAGTAGGAACTCGTTTACTTTAAAATCACGTTTGGGAATTTTATTACTTTAGAGACACAACAATTCTTTTGGGGCACAGAGCGATATACTAGATTAAAAAAAATAAAGAAGAGCTTCTGCACGTATTCATATTTTTAAGTTGTGCCTGACTTTAAGAAGTCCTGTTCAAGGGATCCTTGCTTGTGTTTTTATTACCTCCTTCCTAGTATTAGTGGCACAGGTACAAAAGTTTATATGGGCTAACCTAGAAGGTTGCTAGATTTGAGGGAAAGCACAAAGAGTACAGAGGAGACAATGTGATACAGAAAATTCTGGTTAACATTGCAAATTAAGAAACGCAGAATTGTCCTGCATACTGACATACTTCCAATTGATAACCTGAAGACTGTCCATTAAAACCTGGGTGTTTTAATTGCCTTGAGATGTCCGTACGCTTCTCCAGTGTGTGCATGCAACCAGAGAAGGGTAAATAAGATTTAAGATTTTAACATGTGAGGTATCTCCAGGAGAGATGCGAATGCTGTTGCACAGGAGAGAGCTGAAATCTTGTTGGGATATTTCACAGATAAAATCTACCTGCATATACATGGAAAGACAGCTAAAATGAAAGTGAAATGTAAAACCATTCAGATAAAGCAAAAATAAAAGGCCTCAGCTTATCTAGATAAGAGGAATAGGAGACAGAATATCAATATTGTTTATTTAGACCCAGAAATGTCAAGCAAGAGGAGATCTATCAAAGCTAAGGGACAAAGTTGTCAAAATAAGAAAAAAGCATAATGTGAGCTTGAATAAATTTATGTTGCTAATTAGCAATTTCCAACTATCAGAACAGTCAAGCACCAGAACTACTTTTTATAAAGAGCAGCGAAGGACAAAAATCTAACCACCTTCTAAGATAAAGATTAATAAATGTACTTATATAGTGTGTCTGCCTTCAGTAACAGGGAGCTCATGTCAGTGACCCAGCAACCCTCTAGCCATGAGATCCCAAGTACAAGCATATTTTTAAAGTTAATATAAAAGAAATTTCATTTTGCTCCAGGTCCTACAAATCAGATTTTAATATTTTGCTATTTTATAGCTATATAGATTTTCTTTAAAAGAGATGCTGCTCTAAAGATGTTCAGAGTCTCTTGTAGTAGCGAGTGACAAAAATGACTTCCCTTGATTGATAAATTGAAAGTGACCACACTGCACTTACTAGTTGGAGCCTTTTTCATCTTAATTATCACTATGACATTTTTCAGAATAACACTGCTTGACATTTACAGTGAAATGTGCTATTGTTTCCTTATGTTCATTCTCTTTATAGTCATTTTAGTGTCATCACAGCGAGGCTCACACTGTCTGTGAACTTTCATTTGTAGAGTAATTTCCTTTGTATTTGCAAACTTTTGCAGTAATGTTTGGAATTAGGAAGTAGAGAATTTTTATTAAATCTAAACATCTGTCAATTACTGTTTCAGTTTCTCAATATGTGTACAAAATTTCCTATGAATTATTGCTGCTACACTGAAGCCACAGTAAAAAGCTGATGTGAAAAAAAATGAAATAGTTTTGGAATTCTTCAGTGCAAGAAAGAGGAAAAAATAGAAGAGGTTTAAAATTTTAAAAACTATATAACCTCAAAGTTAGTTAATCTTTCAAAAATTTATATAATTTCCTTTGTTATTCCTCACTCATGAGTATCAAAAATAAAGATTGTCTCTGGATGGAGTATTTTGAGGAAGTGGGAAAATATGACTAGTGCTTTGTGTGTTTTTTGTTGGTTTTTATTTTTATTTTTATTTTTATTTTTATTTTCTAATTTGCTTGGTGAACAATTCTGTTTTGCAGTTTGGCATAGCCCAAATGGTTATAAATGCACAAATGAGCCACAATTTTCCCTCTTTTACCAATCAATTCCATATAACCTAAAATCATTAAGTACTTAATATGATGTCTGACTTTTTTTAATACAATTTAGAAGCCTTTCTAATCTTTTACAACAGGAACTTAGATGTATCTTGGTGTCCTGTATACCTTACTGTTCCTGTTTTCTTGTAAGATATGTCCATGATTGGTAAAGCACCACCTCCTTACAGGCAGAATGTGAAATGAGTTATACATTTAACACATATGAACCTGCTTTTCTTGAAGAGAAATACAGCACAGATTTATGCGTGAGTTGCAAGGAAGCCTACTAGTCTGCAATTGTTACCATTATATCCATAAAGCTCTTGGATGTCCTGACTCATATCAAGGTCTCCTGTATAAAAAGACTGCAAGCAGTATCAATCAAAAGAGCGATAATTGGCATGAAGGTTTCCAATATAATAATAATATATTTAACGCTGCTACTTGGTAGTGTTTCTTTCCTTTGGGATATCCTGATATATTTTTAGTCATCATCCACCATTTGCAATTGCTATCTCTTTCTGTTCTGTGATTAACAGATACAAGCAGTGATGCAGAAATGGAGCAGACTGTTCAAAATACAGTGGAACGAAATTTGAGCTAAAGTATCTGCCAGCATAACTCTGCTGGTTTCAGCCTCAACAAAAACTTTCTTTTTCACAAAAATTCATCATAGATCTTTGAAAACCCTAGAAGCCCCTGGATCTGTTCATATTCCCAGAGTGTGGAATTATCTTCTATGCTTTATAAATCACAACTGTACGTAGAAACAATATCTTCTATGAAACTTTGTTCATTAAATATAGAGTCCAATTCCATAAATGGAGAGTCCAGTGGACGGCCACAAAGATGATAAAGGGCCTGGAGCATCTCCTGTATGAGGAAAGGCTGGGTAACCTGGGTCTATTCAGCCTGGGGAAAGGAAGTCTGAGAGGGTCTCTGATTAATGGATGAAGCCAGACTCTTCTCAGTGATGAGCAGTGATAGGAAAAGAATTAATGGCCTAAAACTTGAACATAGAAAGTTCCATAAAAACATGCAGAAGATCTTCTTTACAATAAGGATGACAAAGTACTGGAACAGGTTGCCCAGGGAGTTGTGGGGTCTCCTTCTATGGAGAGATTCAAGACTCATCTGGATGCCTACCTGTGCAACCTACTGTAGGGTACCTGCTTTAGCAGGGGGGTTGGACTCGACGATCTCCTGAGGTCCCTTCCAACCTCTGCAAATCTCTAATTCTGTGATTCTGTAAAACACGGTTTCCTTCAGTGGCTGGCTTTAGGCAGTGTGCCCAGCAGCTGGCCCCTGGAACAGCCACGTCTCCCCAGTTGCTTCATGCAGAGACAAACACAGCAACTGGCCCAGATCCACGCGTCCACCAACTGCTGACTTCTAGACCCTGTGTCCCTCTGTTACTCTGTTTGCACCCCTGATCCCTCCAATAGCCAATTCTCTGATCCAGGCCCATAGCGCGGATGGTCTCCCCAGACAGCTCTGGGTGGGGCAGCCAGACAGGGCCTGGTGTCTGACTGGGGCTGCCCTTTGCCTCTGTGTTCCTGTGTGTCTCATACTGACCCTTTACCACACATCACAGCAGTCTCAGCTTAGTAAGCTCTTTTCATATGTATGAAGTAATAGCAAATTTTCACTTGCAAACTTCTCCATCAACAATATAGCAGACAAATTTGGTGAAGAAAAAAGAGCTACTCAGTATGGTGTTCTGTGGAAAGCAAGTGCTAAATCCAATCTTGTTCTACAGTTTTGGGCTTTGTTGTATTTCATTTTACTGGGTTATTCAGACATCTCTTATAGAAATAAATTTCACATGTTGGGAGTGCTTTTTAAGTTTCAACTTTTGGAGAGCAGCTTTCTTTCTACTGCAAATACACCTCATACTGTATTGTTGTTTTTTAATATGATTAAAACCTATAACATCACAACCACAATTAGGATCTCTTCCTCTTAGTTCCCATTTTGAAATAATGGATGGATAGATGCATGGGATCCTTTCTAACTGTGTATCTGTAGTTTTAATCGTTCATGTATGATGACAAGATTCTCAAAAAATGTAAAAAAGCTCTCAAATACCCATCTTAAGGCTTCATGCGTTCTGTGCTATGCCACTGAGGCAGCAGTGACAGTTGTCTTAAGAAATTTATATATTTTTGTACATGCAGTTTTTTCTCTTCACAATAAAACTTTCTATTAAAAAAGAAAACTGAAATTTCATTATGTTGAATTACAACTCTTGGCTTCTATTTTCTGCTTTGCACTGTACTTAGCAAGAAAAACGCAATATCTAGTGGAGGCTTATATTAAAAAAATAAGTATTTTAATAACAGTGGAGAAAATACCAAAATATAGTGCAAAATATTTATATAGTTAAATTTGTTTAAATTGTGTTCACTTCAAGAATATAGCCTTTCTGCAGATATTACTGCAACGACCTTAATTTACTCTTTCTGCATTCTCTTATGGATAATAAAATTAATGTGGTGGTACACAGGAAAAACAAATTTGAGCTAATACATTGAAACAGAAAACTGTTATCTGTAATCTGTGTCTATAAAATCTAATCAGCATCACTACAGTTCTGAATATTTACCAGAAAAAAGGTATCAACATAATGTGAAGCCTGCTTTGAGGGGTTTGGATCTCTGATCACATGAACTTCCACATGTGGTTCACTTACTGAGCCAACAGGCTGCAGCATAGAAATAAAAAAATAATAATAATTAAAAAAAACCATTAAAATTATAAATATAATTATTATAAAGTAATTGAAATTATAAGACTGTATTCTGACTCATGTATGTCGAGTGGTGATAAACACAATTATTAGAACACTTATACAGCACTGTAAGCCCCTTAATATTCGATCAAGAATACTGTTTGCAAGCATAGTAGTGATTATTCAGAGTTCTTACACACACACACACACACACACACACACACACACACACACACACACACAAAGAAGAAAATTGCCCTTAGAAACATTGTTTGATTATGCTCCCAGAAAATAACTTAAGCAATATTCCAGAAAATAGTCTCTGTGCATTGGGATTTTGTTTTGTTTATTTTTCCCATTGTGAAACTACACTTGTGGGACCATCTGTAATCACACCATCTAATGGCTTTACTCTTCAGTAAGTGTTTTCTTATGTCAATGAATTATAAAGTTTCTTGCAGTAATACATCTAGAGCTTCTGATGGAGAAAACATGCAAAATCCTGAAGGTACCTTTCAAAAGTAAAGTAATGAGAAATTTGAATACATATGATTACTGTGGAAGCTGTCATTTTTTGTTAATTATCTTTCAAAAAGTTTTGAGAGCATGAAAAGGCAGCTAACAATTCAATGAATGCTAGATTTCTATTTGATCATAATATTTACAGTTTCTGGCTTCACTTCTAGTTGAAGTGTTTTACCAATCTATTTTACTGAAGTTTTAATACTTCTCATAAGTGATGCTTATGAAATTGATATCGTTTTTATTATTGTGAAAGAATAAGTCAAAGACGAACTAATTGCTTATGATACCAAATTAAATCCTATCACGCATTTAATTCATACCTTATTACATACATGTCAATATAAGATTAATTCAGTTGATACTGATTAAACTAGCAACAGGGTGGTTCTGGCAGTATGATATCTTATATCTTGGGTTAAGGCTTGAGCATCCTCTTGGTGATTTGCTCATTGACAGAACCAGAATACAGCTTGCTGCTTGCTTTTGTGCTATTTCAAAACGTGTATTAGGAAGGCATCAGGAAGGCTCCAATGCTATCAGACCTGATGCAGCTTCAGGCATAGTGATACCCAGATGGCTGTTCTGCCCATTGGGTGCTCATCTCAGGAATCTCCCCAGCATCATCTCACTAAATGAAGTGGGTTTGACTTTTGTGATGTGATCAGGGCAAGTGGTCTAGGTTCTTGTCCTGAACAGGCTGTGGTGATTAAGCTCAGGAACTACCTCCAATGATCCTGATTACATCGTTTGTCTACCTCATTATCCTCTTTCTGGTTTTTTGACCTCTTCTTTTTTTTTTTTTTTTTTTTTTTTGCCACACTTGTGTCTTTCCCTCCTTATCCCATGAGCTTACAACCAGCTCTTATTTATTTTTTCCCCTTTGGTCCCAGCTTTGCTACATCCATATCCAAATTTGCTACTGATCTGCTAAGTTTGATCTGATGCTTCTACCTGAGTGACCTTGGCATTACTGCACAGCATTACTGGCTTGCTGGTCTTGGACGATGGTAGTCCCCAAGAGGCCCCAGAAGGTTCTGTGACTGTCAGTCCTGTCCCATAATACCTGACATACCAATGAAATCCGTGTGTCCTTCATGTCTGTGATCTACTTGTGAAGTCCTGCTAAGTAAGCTTAATCTCAGGCAGAGGCTGGTCAGTAGCCTGCCCATGGACCTCTGTACTATCTGTAGACTTAATTCACATATAAATAAAAGTACATAAAAAGTTTTATGCTTTCATTTTCTCTGTTGGATTTCTTATCTGTTGTTAATCACAACATTTACATTTTTCAGTAACATAATATATTTTGGGGGGACAGACAGTAGCTTTTCCACTGTGTCCTAAAAATCCCACAAACAATTGTATGTCATACTGTGTGGAAACACCAACTCTGTCAAGAGCATGGCCATATGCTGCAGGGCTCTTTATGACTGGCATTCAGACCCAAGAAGACTCTCCTGAGATGTGCATTTCAAAGCAGGAATCTTTTCTTTTAGTGCAGAAAATAAAGGGATACTTTTTATATAACTGTTTAGTGGCATGATGCCTCTGTAGGTAGTAGAGTTTTATTTAGCATCAGGGAGTTAAAATCCACAGGTATTGCCAAGATGCAAGCCTCAGTCTCAAAGGCTTTAAACTATGCTAGGACTGCAGTCTGCTTTTGTAGTTGACTGGTATAGAAAAGAAGGCAAACTATACAGGGTGAAAGGAGAAAGCATGTAAAGAAGTTGACAGAACCAACAGACTTTATTTGAGAGTTTCAGATATCATTGGTCACAGCTCATAGGATTCAACCTCCAGTTATATTGAATAGTAGCTGGATGAAATGCAGAAATAGTATAGGATAGTGGGTTCTTATTTCCCTCTTCTTCACTCCATCTCTGCTTCATAAAAGCATCAAGACTTGAAGGGTGCTTTTCCCTTCCTCTTTTCCTTTCTCCCAGTTATTTGGAAAATGTATGTTTAGGAAATACAGGAAATACAGTATGTTTTGGCATGTTTGAAAATCATTGCATTTTGTAGGAAAATCTTATAATCAGTACATCATCACTTCAGAAGGTTGAACAGCAGCTAATTTCCCCCCAGTCAATTCAGAATAGACAACAGTCATAAATTTGTCTTATGAGAGGTGCCATTTTTTATCTTTGTATGTAAGTATATGTGCATTTTGAACATGTTCTCAGGAATGCCTGGGGTCCTCTGGATCCAGTGATGTTCAGAAAGGAGGCAGTTACTTGGCTGCTTAGTCTGGAGTATTTCTGAGTAGAATTAAACTCCAGGAAGTAATAACTTCAAGCAGGGAGGCAGCTATCTACTTAGATATATCCTCTATTATAAAAAGCAGTTAAGCAGGAACTTTTGATATTGAAGTGATTTGCCTGAGGGCCTCAGTTCTATCTAATCCTTGCTTGGAAACTTAACTCATTTATTCCAGCTTGCCCAGTACATCTATTAAAGCATCCAATTTGCTATCAGAATTTCTGGTATTCTCTCAAGACTGCTACAGCACAGAATGAAAGCAAGGATTATGATAAAGATATGAAAAAGTATAAATGCTGCTGTTAATGACTGACTAATATAATGTCAGACACTGGAAGGAAAAATATCTTGTAATTAAGACGGTTAAAATATTTTATCTGATAGTGAATGATTTTCCAAAGTGCATTAGGCATATAAAACTAGCTGCCAGTGTATTTTGTAGCGGGTTAGCGTACTTGAGGATTGCAATGTATTTCCTTGCCCATTCATTAGTAATGGAAAAAAAGAAGGGAGTGATGTTAGACTGAACTAACCATGAACATGTGGAACTGTGTGTCAAGAACTATTATTAATATTCTGGATTAGTGCTAGGCATTAGGAAGTGAGTTCAGTACAGTATCATATACCAAGGCTTACAATGATCAGTGAACACCCCGTGGGATTCTACCAGATGAAGTCCTGAGAGGAGTAGCCAACCTAAGAGTTTGAACTGGAAAACCCTATTACTATGCTTTTTAGTACATCATACATCACAGCAGTAGGGCAAAAAAGTGTATTAATTTGTGGGTTTTTTTTTTTTTAGTTTATTTACTGACCTCTGAAAATCATCAGCATGCAGTTCCTCCAGTGCACAAGAAACCTTGCTTTCCTTAGTCAGTGTTGAGTTACTTTACTGATCCCTAAGTAAAAGAAGAGAGAGAGAAAAGTTTGCTGAAAGGTAGATGCATTTCTTCATCCCTTTGCCTATAGGGCAGCTTCTAGCAGAGATCATTTTATTACCTCTGTGGGATAACCAGTTCACGATATGAACTTTTTTTGTAGAGTGGACTATACCTATACTAGAAAATATCAAGTATGTAAAGGTATTAAGCTTAAAAGCTTTCAGAAGTTGTACTCTCCTAACTCTAACTGCTCTGTTGTGTTTGGGGACTGCTTGAATGATGGTAGCCTACAATCACTATAACATATAATGTAGGATACGGGTCTTAAAAATTAATTTTCCTCATGAGAGCTTTTTCTCCAGGGCAGCTAAAAAGTTATTTTAAGGCCAAGTGGCATTTGATCTGATGAAAACTCATAACCACATTATGTGATTGAGAGTTATATTATTCTTATTACAAGATATCTTGATTAGTGTCTTTTTTCCTGGGGAACAGAGCTTTTCTGGCACAGGTAAAGTAAGGTATGAGCAATAGAAGAAAAATACCTCAGAATTTGAATAAAAATGAATTAGATTTTTTGCTGTACAAAAGAAAAAAAAAGGGACCTATTTTGCTGGATGTCTTTTTTCATATTTTTTCAATTGATATGGATATTGCATATTTTAATTTCAGACATATTAAAGAGGAAAATTCTGAATTTCAGAAGGCAAGACAATTTTATTGTTGCAGTTATTAAAAAAGTTAATGCATTAAATAGCAAAACTGTTAAACAAAATCCAAGATTTCTATTTTTAATTTTTCATTCAATTAAGAATTATGAACAAGAATTATAGCTGAGGAGTTTTGCCTTATTGTTCCAGACTAAGGCATTTTTTTTCATAGAATCATAGAATGGCCTGGGTTGAAAAGAACCTGAATGATCATCTAGTTTCAACACCCCTGCTATGTGCAGGGTCATCAACCACTAGACCAGGCTGCCCAGA
Source organism: Pavo muticus (assembly GCA_016647715.1). Classification (NCBI taxonomy): domain Eukaryota; kingdom Metazoa; phylum Chordata; class Aves; order Galliformes; family Phasianidae; genus Pavo; species Pavo muticus. The sequence goes on from JACDJE010000584.1 coordinate 201,034, forward strand.
GCCATATCCAGCCTGGCCTTGAATGCCTCCAGGGATGGGGTATCCACAACCTCCTTGGGCAACCTGTTCCAGTGTGTCATGAAAAACTTCCTCCTAATATCTAACCTAAACCTTCCCTGTCGTAGTTTAAAACCATTCCCCCTTGTCCTATCACTGTCCACCCTTGTAAACAGCCATTCCCCATCTTGTTTATACACTCCCTTCAAATATTGGAAGGCCACAATGAGGTCTCCCCAGAGCCTTCTCTTCTCCAAGCTAAACAAGCCCAGTTCCCTCAACCTTTCCTCATGGGAGAGGTGCTCCAGCCCTCTGATCATCTTAGTGGCCCTCCTCTGGACCCATTCCAAGGGTTTTGCATCTTTCTTATACTGGGGGCCCCAGGCCTGGATGCAGTACTCCGGATGGGGCCTCACAAAAGCTGAGGTTTTTTTGGGGTAAAACTATGTCCTTGTGAATCCATGACTCCATTCCTTCATGGGGGATGATCATCAAGTGGGAGGTTGCTCCCGGCCTAACAAGCGTTTACATTTTCAGATGTCCTGTACAATCCTCTGAGCTACTGGCTCATGGTGACAGTTTTCTGTCAGTTTTTCATGTAGTGTTAAAGCTATGTCACTTCTGCTGCACATAATGAAATGTTTCAGTATCAAAATATTATTACTGTTTTCATTCAGAGGGGGTTGGACTCAACAATCTCTTGAGGTCTCTTCTAACCCCTGCAATTCTGTGATTCTGTGAAAACAGCTCATCAGTTCAAATCAAATTTGGTTTAAAAGTTTATTTTTAGTGATTAATGACACACTGAAAAGAATCCATTTAGTCTTAGAGGCAAATACTAATTTAAAAAAGTATTTTCAATATGTATTTCTAGAAATCTACACTGGTGTGTAGGCAGTCAATGTCATAGAATGACAGAATCAGAGAATTGGAGGGATTAGAAGGGACCTCCGGAGATCATCGAGTCCAAGCTCCCTGCTAAAGCGGGGAGTAGGTTGCACATGTAGGCATCCAGATAAGTCTTGAATGTCTCCATAGAAGGAGACTCCCCATCCTCTCCAGGCAGCCTGTTCCAGTGCTCTGTCACCCTTACCGTAAAGAAGTTCTTCCGCATATTTGTGTGGAACTTCCTTTGTTCCAGCTTTTGACCACTGCTCCTTGTTCTATCACTACACACCACTGAAAAGAGCCTGGCCTCATCCAATTGCCTCCCATCTGCGTTTAGATATTTATAAGCATTAATCAGATCCCCTCTCAGTCTTCTTTTCCGTGGGCTGAACAGACCCACGTTACTCAGCCTTTCCTCATATGGGAGATGCTCCACACTCTTTATCATCTTTGTGGCCTTCCACTGGACTCTTTCTAGGAGATCTCTGTCTTATTTGTAAAATCGGTAGTGCAGTAAGGGTCTGCATTAGAAGAACACACCTATACCGTCTTTCAGATTTTTTTACTTCACAGTGCATATCTGAAGATTCTGAAATAAACCTAGGACCTAAAAGTCACAGGTTTTTTTTGCCTTTGTCTTCTCACCTGATCATAAGTCCTTTAAGTTATGGGTGAGAGAATTTGAGTCTTTTTCTGCTAGCACTGTTCTGTGATATTAACAACATAATTTACAGTTTCAAAAGTAAGAGAAAAATGTTTACTTCTCTGGTGTATTTATCTTCTTATATGGCATAAATTAAGCAATTGATGAGTAAGTCAAAATATCAGGTACTCTTGCATTGTCTTAAAATCAGATCAATAGGAAAGCTTTCTTTTGGTCAAAATTTATGAAACAATTTAAAAATACAAATAGTTTTCATTCTGTTGTGAGAGACTTAACTACAGTTTTCATAAAAATACTTCTATGCTTGGTGGATTTTTCTCAGTGATACATAATCATTATGGCCTTGCCATCATTATGTTGTGCCACTCATGCAGTCTGCCTCTCTGATAGGCTTTTGATTTGATCTGTGAAAGATGTATGGACAACAACAGGAAAATGCTATTAAAAAATTTGTTGTTAAATACCAATTATATTGGTGACTTCTAACAGCTCTGCTAAACAAGAGATAAGAAACTGTCAGAGTTCCAGCCAAATGTTTACTGACAGATATCAAGGGATTACAGTTTGTTTCTTTGACATCTGAAATTCACTCGGTGAATTTCAAGGGAGGTGGATCTTTCTCTATCTCGTGAGTCACGCCTCCCCTGGTCAGCATGAGTCGCTACTGTGATTGAGTCATTCAAGACTCAGAGGAATAATACACATCTATTCATTGAGAGCTTTCTTAACAACTTATACTCTACTTGGAGGCAAAATTGGCTAATATGCTAATTACAATTAATAAGCTTACAAGTAAGACAATACTACAAAGAGTAAAAGAATAAAAGGAGATAAAAAGATAGAAAACGGGGAAAGAGAAAGATATACAAACACAGCAAAGCAAAGCGGTTCACCACTCCTCGATCCAGCAATGTCTTGCTATTTTCAGTAGTGGTAGGCTGTTCGAGATTGTATTGGTTAGCTGATGACTGATGCCAACAGTACAAACTTTTACTTACAGTCCAAAGTGGTTGAACCTGCTCTTTTGAGTGACGCCTTCTGGCTTCGGGACCTCCTTTGTTCCCGTCTTCTGGGCCTTGCAAATTTAAATCAGCAGATAAATGAAGCAAGGAGACGCCAGCTTGTATCTTGCCTTCACAGGATACAGTGGTGTCATCTCCTAACTTACTGTAGCAAGCTGGAATCATTTGCTCCAAGGCCAAGTCTTCAGCCAATTAACACTCCGGGGCCCTCCCATTCGAAGGCAAACAACTCCAAAGAAATGCTTTCAAATGTAAAACTGTCCACAAAGTGATGCTGACTGCCGTGTGTAGATTGGAGGCATTCCTTACCCGTCTCGGACAACATCTCAGTACTGAAGCTAGTTAAAGAAAACTTCAGGTGAGTTTTTGCCTGGTGAAAAAGAAAATGCAAAAAGATTGCATGTTCAGACAGTTTAATAACAACAGATGTCATAATTTATTCCAATTTTCAATGCTGAAGGGGAACTTTTTGAAAGGTTGCAGATTTTTCCACTTCACTGAATTGCAACATAGATCTTACTGGAGTTACTACACATTCATGATGTAGTAGAGTGGATTCTACTCTGTATTGCAGAAATTCAAAGACTGCATGTTTGTAAGATGACTGTGAAAAATGGTACTTCACAGAATTTACATTATTACATGCTGAATGAAAAACTAAATTGGTTTTCTAATTTTTATCTGCGTACAGCTTGTTTCCCAAATATTTTCACTGTCTGTCCTGTGCTTTCAATGTCATATGCTTCACTTTTTTTCCTCTTAGTTTTTCTCTTGCACTGCTTGCTATGTCATCTAACAAATTACTTATCTTTCATTTTCGGCCTACACTTTCAGTTCTATTTTGGAAAAAAATAAATGTACCTATATTTCACAATTTTTATTTTTACAAAATGTAAAGCTTAATCTTAAAAAGAACCTGTGTTCTCATTGGAATCAGTGGAATTTTACTAAATTCCCTATATTGCAGAGGTGTAATTGAGCAAAATTTCTAGAAAATAGGCCTTAAGCAAAGAATCAAATAAAATTCTGCTGAGAAATCAAGTTTTCTTTGGTGGCTGAATAAAACATCACAATTTGTGTTAAGTCTGTTGAAATGAAATTTTGTTCTTATCTTTGTGGTTAAGCAAATATAAAATATTGCTAACAAGTGATTGGAGGGAAGAGACATATAGTTAATACTGCAGTCTTACTATATTGACTTCATGGTTTACGTATTAAAATTGTATTAATGTCATGAAAACATACACAGCATAAGTACAAGTGGTAAAACATACATACGCTGTTCTAATAGAAGTACTTCTTTCTAATAGTGTGAAGTTATTGCTATGGTTAATAATAAAAAACAGTACCATACAGTTGATGTAATAATTTTCATCAGAACCCAAATCTCTCACTTCCTGAAGACTGCTCTACTTCCCTAGGAGAAACATCTCATACTGATAATATTTCTTTCATAAATATTTGTATCTCATATGATACATAATCTATTCCAATAGCCACTCCTAATTCCAAATTTAACATTTGTTCACCTAAAACTGTTATTGTTAGGTTTAGAGGAAAATTACTGATGTTTGATTTTATTGGAAAAAAAACAAAACAACATAAAATACAACAGAAAAGAGTTATTTATAATTATCTAGAAGCCGAAATAAACCAAACTCTTTAATGGATTCTTAGACAGGTGGTTATGTTGGTGAAAGTAAGACAGACACTGTCTTTCTCTTTCCAACTAACGTACATTGCTTTTTTTTTTTTTTCTTTTCATCTTCTTGCTTAATTATTACTTCTCCCATTTGTCAAATTCACATTCAGAATGTCACCTGGAAGTCTGCAGTGTTTGTTTGAGATTAGTTTGTGCTGAGGAAAGTGAATACTGAATTACTTTCTAAACACATGAGGGTTTGAAGTTTAGAGAAAGTGACGGAGTACTCAGTTGAACATGCACTATGCATTATGCTAAGTAAACTTAACACATAACCTTCTTTATCAGACACTCCTTTTTATGCAGGAGCATGTAACTTAACTGCTGGAGATATACGTGCTTTTTAACAATGTATTTTTTCTTTGCTTTCCAATAGGGACTCATTTGTTCTGGCAGGTTCTAAACTTATTTTCGTAAATATATATCAAAGCAATAATTGATTTCTTAACATACTTCTCAAAATATATAGTGACTTTAAGAATAGTGATTAAGTGCTCAATTAGTCATCGTCTTCTCTGTTTCCTTTTGTTTATGGTCTTGACTGTTTATTAGGTTTTTGCAGAAGTATATGACAAATATATTCTCTGTTATCTTTTCTATTATCTTCGGGGCTAACCAAAAGTTAAAACATATTAATGTGGCCATTATCCAAATGCCTCTTGAACGCAGACATCCATGGCCACCTCTCTGGGAAGCATATTCCAGGTTTTGATCATCCTCGTGGTAAGTAATTTTTTTCTTAATGTCCAGTCTGATGTATGGTAATCTGCTTCATTTGTGCAACAGTCCCAATATCGTTACAAAATGTGTTGCAGCCTTCACAGTTGTCACTATTCTAGAACATCATTAGACTGTTGTGTTTGGGAAGCATGCTTCAAGCTTTGGTACACATAGCAGAGGAAGCTGTGCCCTTTCTCTTGAATTCTAAAATGTTTCTTACACATTAGCTGCTATTATGATTTCATGCCTACACTTCACTTTCAGATAGTAATTTCAGCAGAGATCTAATAAATTTCCTTTTTCTTGATCTTGAAGGTACTTTGGGGTATACTTTGTCTTTACAATTTTGCATTCGTACTTTTAGTTTCACCAACTAAGCTCAGAAGTAAAGCCATATTTGGATGCATCATTTGCTTAATTTGTAAGACATACGGCACTTGATTCAGGAAGAAGAGTGGTTTCTCTCTGATGACCCTGATACTCTATTCCACAGCTCTACAAGTATGTTGTTGCTTGGCATGTATGAGAGTGAAGCCATGTTGTCTTGGCACTGTAATACTTTTTTGTGTCAAATTTCAGCCCAGTACTTTAATGTTTTCGTCTTAGCAGGAATATTAATCATTACCTGCACTTCTTCACAGTTTTCTTTAATAAATCTTGTTAATAATTGATGTCATTCTTTTGATAACTTCAAGATAAGCTAGGAAAGATTTAATAACTTTTCTTCAAGTGACCTACAGAGGTCTAAATATCTATTACAGTAATTAATGTTCAGCTGTGAACTTGAACATATTTCAAGTAATTTTTTATGTGTGCTTCTGATAAATAGTGTTTACAGTACTGATAATTAATCAGTGTTTTATCTACATGCCCATATGCATAAAGGAGAAGCTCCCCCAGGTGAATTTAAACGTCGCTATTATTGGAGGTAAACAGGAGAAACTGTGAGCTGTACCTCAGGTGAAGGGCAAAAACACTTGACAGAAGCAAAACTGACTTTCAGATGCTGAGGCTTAAACTGCATTCATGACAAAATATTCCTTATTATTTTCAAACCTGTAATTTCAAGGGATAGGAGATTTCTGAGATGGTTCTTACAGTACCATGGAGCCTATCAGTACATTTCCAGTACATCTGAATAACAGTGCTCCTAAGATTCACACTATTTGCGTTAACCATGAGTGAAATAGAAAGGAGAACATAAAACTAAAATGTTCCCTTAATGTTGTATTTTTAAAATTTAAGATTTAAGATTTAAAATTTAAAATTTAAGAATGTAAACAATGTTTTAGAAAGTACTACAATAAATGTTAGTACATGCTTTCCTATTATTTTATTCTGAATTTCTGAATTTATGTGTAATTTTGAGCTTCTTCATTTGTTTCATTTGGTGTTCTTGAGATGCTATCCAACTAAAACAATATTGTTGAGGTGTGAAAGCTGCTTTTCTTTTTTCAGTCTGAAATGCTGCTTTTGTCTAAATTATCACATTTTTCTAGTTCTATTTTTGTCTGAAAAGAATTCTATGAACATTGCTCAGCATATGCTTTTCTCCTGAAGTTTCTCTTGCTTAATCAATTCCAGAAAGTTTATTTGTATTATTATAATAGCTAAAAATCTCACAAAGATCCCTAGTCTAGTAAGCATGACATGTAACATGGTCATGATTTAAATTCAGTCCATTTCATTCCCAAAAAGAGATTAAAATATGCAGAAGACCGTGATTTCACTGAATGTGAAGAAAGCTTATCACTTGGGAAGCATACTAGTGCTACATGTGAAATAAAAAATCAGTATGTTATTTCCAAAACTTTCTCCATATTGGATGTTTTAGTATAAAACCTGTGGAGGAATAGATACTTTGCATTTAATTATTTTCCTGATTAATAAGAAACTCCATTTATTCTAACACTGTCTAGACTTTACTGAACTAGATATTTGATGAAATCTTATCTCTGTTTCAAGAAGAAATTCACCCTGTCTGCCATGCTTAGCATCTCAAGGCATTAAGGTTTACTCAAGTTTACTTGGCAAACCTTATCAGAAAGTGAAAAGTGGGGTCTCTGCAAGTTCTAAGCAATCATATTTGTTTTTCTTTAACTCACTGTTTAAATTCAAATAGTAAATATTTTCAAAGTGATGAGGTATGGTGTGTGTTAAGGATATATTTCTGTTGATACTCCTATCAGTTTGTGTTATCCTTCCTTTTCAGCAACTAAATTATGCTTAATAATAATTTGTACTTAAATTTTAACTCAAAGTGTTAGTTAAGTGATATTATTTTCTTTTCATTTTGAAGTTGTAAAGTAGTTGGAGAGAGGATCTTACTTAATATGCCTCTTTATTTTGGAGAGAGACAATATCCCTTGATCAAAAGTAAGGTAAGATTATAGTTTATTAAATTTCTCTTCACTGAGGACAGAATGTCCTTAGCAAGAATTCTACTCTTATTTATGCTGCTTTCTTTTTTATCTCATCTTTTCATTTGCTCAAGATTATAACTGTTCTCTCACTATTATTTTTTTGCTCAACATCCCAAAAGTCCCAGGCAAAGGTGATAAGATATGAAACAGAACAAGATTACTAATCTTTTTGGGACTGTAATGTTTCTCTTACTAAAGTATTCTGTGATGCATTCTTAGAAGTATTTTATTTGGAAATGATTTCCTAGGAGTATTTGGAACTGTAGTTTACTGTAATAAAAGATTTTGTGACAAAAATAGAAGTGGATAGTACTCTTTTTGGGAAAAGCTTAGGTTCTTGTCTACTCTCCTATCTGCTAGTAGTGAAATACAATATCAAGTGCAGAATACAGCAGCATTATTGCTCTTTCAATTCCCTGGAGAGTATGGTGGAAGTCAGCTGTATCACAAAGGAACATGTAGGACAGAGAGATGCATTAGAAAAGCAGGTTTTTCATCTTGCTTTTTTTCTCTGTGGAATACTTAAAACTGAAATTCTACCTTCTCTTCAGGCCAAATGCAGTGTGTATCTCAGTCACATTTGCTATAATCTTGTTTTTCATCTCACCATCCCATATTGCTTTGCCTCTTGAAATGCTCACTTGTTTAATGGTTCTATGGTTTCTTACATGACTTTCTCTGCCCTTTCTTCCATTGTATTGATGTATCATGGTATTTTGAAAATAAGGCACTGTCCCCACAGTATTTTTGTATATTTTGTATATTTTGTATTACATTTGGGTTGTTTCACTGAATTTCTTGTTGAAGCTTCTTGTTAAGGAATGAATATGAGCAATTTAAAATACCAAATCTTTTTGTAGACTAAGGAAGTTTGTTTATCAGTTGTTGGAGTGCACATTCTAAATTATGATGAATTCAGAAAATATGTTCTCCTATCTGCAAAATGGAAAATATAGGACATAACAGTTTTAATAGTGTATCTTAAATTTAGCAGAAAGAACCATGCAGTTTGTGTTTGAGAATCAGCATCTAAGTAACTAAAGTAAGTCACTGAGAAGTATATCCATTGTATTTAGATGTTCTGTTCTTTGATGATTCATCTTTTTTTTTTAAATGTTCTATGCAGTTCTATAAATTAATTGATTCTTTATCATGATCTTGCATTAGATATTGCCTGTCAAGCACTGAGAAGAGTGACAGACCTGACTGTCCCTGCCTATCCCTCTCAGGACTCCCCTACATTGGTGAGAGCCCAGGACCCCTTTCCAGACCATGGGGCCATCAACTCCTGCCTAGTGAGGCCCCACTAAGGGTTGGTTTCCAGCTCCCCACAGCCCAAACCTGGTTGGCCATGCACCCTGCTGAGATGTACTTCTAGCCTGACCTCATGCTTGTCTCTGTCCCAGGTGGGGTGTCAAACGCCTGGGATGGAAGCTGAGGTATAGACAGACAGAAAGCTGGAAGAATTGGGAGAAAAATAGAAAAAACTCAATTGAAAAGCCAAGTCCTACCCTTGCATTAGTGTAAACATGGATTAGCTCCACTGAAGTAATCACCCTGTGTCCTAGAAGTGCACAAATGTTGTGACCAGATGGCCAGCCAGAGGCACTGAAAAAAAATAACCAAGATGTGCATATAAGTAGCAAGTTTTCTGTTGGACTGATAAGAGGCAAGAGGGGAGGTGGACACGTAAGTCCACCCTGTCCTGTGTGGCAAGGCAATGTGTCATTGAGCTAGTAAAGGGAGTGTTGGGGCATGCTTTTTTTCGAGGTAATTGCATTATATTCTGATGTTTACTTTCAACTAAATTTAAATATTAAATTATGTATTTCTGATTACATTTCCTGCCCTACTAGAGTGGAAAGTATACTGTATAAATAACATATATTAAATCTTTACTCTTCATTTTGGGGTAGCACATCAGAAGAAAAAAAGAAAAGAGAAAAAGATAAATATCTACAGTATTTATGTAACTTTTCTGCTTGAAAAGCATTTGGCAAAGAAATGAGATAGAATTATTTGTTCTGCTTTTGCACAGAAACAGGCTGGGCTCAAAGGGCATTCTAGCATTTTACAGTCGCTTAGGTAAAGTGTATTTGTTGTATCACTGTAAAAATCTACCTACTGTAGAAGTACTCTTTCCTCTGCTGGGACTCTCAGCTGTTGGTCTGATAAAATTGACTTTTGCTATTAAGAAGAAACATTTTTAATGTTTAATTTACAATTACATATTTTGCTCTTGTGCTGCTATACTTTTCTTAAGATGTAATTAGTTCTGTCACCTTAAACCTCTGTGATGTGGCTTTAATTTTAGAATCAGACATAAGTTGTGAGTTTCCAGGTGGCCTGGTTGGAATAGGAGGCTTGGTACGTATAAGGAACTGAGACTTCTTTGTTTTTGACATATCAAAGATTTCCCAGCGTCATAGTAGAAATGTTTATCTGCTTTTTCAGTGCTGTGGCATCTGAACTTTGCTAGGTTGCACTCACATTCCCTACTCATATTTGCACCACAATAAATAACTAAAATCCCGAAAGATTTGTTTCCTTTGTAAATTAAAAATAAGTTTGGTAAAAGCAGAGCTAGTCAAATGTATTCTGTCTCCAAGAAATAAAATTTGCTTTTTAACAAATTTGAGTGAACAGGATTGTCCCAATGTTTTGTGTAAGAGAATGAAGAGAAAATTCAAGAAAGTTCTTAGAATTGTCAGATGTCAGGGCATTGATTATGAAATTGCAGACTTGGGTTCAAATCACCATTATAAAGGATTCCAAACTTTTATCTTCTCTAAAGGACTGCTATATTCAAAAATAGATACTCCATTTTCCTCCTCTCTCTTCTCCTTTACCCCAAATTGCTGAACTTGAAAATCTTTCAGATAAATGTTATAACTGACAAATATGCTATAAATAAAATAGCTCCAACTTAAGAAAATCCTAGTGTTCAAGAAGAGGTTAATTTAGTTATGATTCTTCAGTGATAATTTGATACAGATTAATGCCTTCTCAGTGTCCTAAATTCCACAACATATTGTTTACAAATATATGGTGAAGGTCTAACAAAATGAAGTGGCCTTTATGTAAATAATCTATAGATCAGCAAGAAAAGTAAGAGCAGTTCAATAGGCTGTGTAGAAACATATGAAAATATGAGTAATATCAAGCAGACTCATCACTGAGGAAAGAAGAAGTCTCCCTACCTCACCAGTATCCTCACCAGTATCCTCATCGCAGCAAAAAAACTCTGAGTGCTGATGATTCATTGCAGCCCCTTTTTAAGGAGGATCATCAACTTTACTCTTGGGCTCAGAGGGGCATTGGAAAGCTGAGCATAATAAAAGTGATGGATCTGACTATATTATTATTATTAATTAATTTAAATAGGTAATTTGATCCACCAGTGCCTCTGTGAAGAGAGATTTGAGCCAGGTAAGATATTTCTGGTAAATTTAAAAAGCATTAGATGCCAAATGTGGGCAATTGGATTGACCCTATATTTCCATACAAAAGACACAATACTTATAAACACTATGTATATTCATGGGAACAAAGCTAATGCTAAAAAAAATTCCGTCATAACCATCTAAAAACACTTGTGAGATCAAGCTGTAGTGGTTTCACACTGATGGACAGCTGAGCTCCATCACACAATTCTCTCTCTCCCTCTCCTCAGAAGGACAAGATGAGAAATTATGATGAAAGAAGGCTCACACCTTGAGATAAGGAACAGACTCAGCATAAGGAAGAATCATGTAATTTACTACCTATTACTATCAGACTAGAGCAGTGAGAAACTAAAACTAATAACACCTCGTCCTACATTCACCTCATGCTGTGGCCTCCTTCAGGCCACATCCACCGCTATACCTTGAGCTCTTCCATGGCTGCATGTGGAGATCTGTTCTGTGTGGTGCCCATCGGCTGCTGGCGGGCAATCTGTTCCACCATGAACTCCTCCTAGGCTGCAGGGAACTTACTTCAGCTCTGGTGCCTCTGGCACTTTCTGCCCTCTGCAGCACTGACTTTGGAGTCTGGAGGGCTTGTTACACATTTTCTTATTCCTTTCACCTAGCTGCTGTTTCACAGTGTTTTCTCCCTTTCTTGAAATCTGCTCTCCTGCAGGCACGCTCAGCGCCACTCATGGCTCAGATTTGGCCATCAGCAGGTCCCTTTTGGATCCAGATCCAGCTGGCTCTTATCTAACATGGGACAGCTCTTACTCTTCTCACGTAAGCCAGTCCTGCAGCCCCCCACTAAAAAATCTTGCTGGATAAGGTCACAACATAGGTAGAAAAAAAATATGTATATACATCTGTATATATGTATAATGTATATTTATATATTTAACTCTAGAAATTAGCAGAGTAAATTACACCAGCTTTCAGTCACCAAATCCTTTCTTCATGTCATTATTTTTTTAAAATTTCCTTGATGGAAACAATATATTAATTTGTGCATGGATAGCAAGACATAGTAAAGTTTGAATGGGCAGATAAAAATTAAAAAATATATATTAAATCTGAAATATTTGGAATCTGTGCACAAAACAAATCAAGCATTTCTCAAAAAGGCTGGATCTACTCTGCAGGATTACAATGCCTGTTGGGCTCCTATTCCAGGTTCAGGATTTGCTGATCCTCTTTAATTTATGACTAGTACTTCATTTTCTAGACATTTATCCTTCCATTGACAGTGTCTTATCACTTTTCCACAGTGTCAGTAGCCAACATAGCCAACAATAGCTGGCAAAAGCAAAGTGTCTGATTATTTAGTGAGCAATATAAATTATAGGTTTTTTTTTTTTAATATAAAAAGAGTAGTGACTTGAAATTCTTGAGGAATGATATTTTTTACCATCTTTATCATTCTACAAAGTGTCAGGTTAAACTCCCTCTAAATTTGAATAACCAGCTTTCCCTGCACTCTGTAGTTTTCAAAGCAATTCAAATATAAATATGTGTTTTCGAAAAGATTAAATTAGTTATAAAGAATAAATTCTTCACTATGAAGGTGGCTTGACACTGAAATGGGTTACCCAGAGAACTTGTGCCCCATCCCTAAAGAGGTTGAATGGATCTTTAGGCAGCTTCAGTCCAGTGAGAGATGTCCCTGCCCATGGCAGAGGAGTTAGAACTTAAACATACTCTTGGAGAGGCACAACCAGCATTGCTCATTGGCTTACCTCTGGCTAGTTTATCAGCAGTTTATGGACATTTGATCTGATTAAAAGCTAGTTTAAAAGCATCCTGAGTATACCATACAGCAGAAATATAGCATGGTATAGAAATACATTTAGATCTACAAGTGTAAAAACTTGTAGAATGTTGTAAAAAACACATTACAGGGCTTGGCTATTTCCCACACAATTCCTATAGATTACACAAACTTCAAGACAAAGTTCCATGTAGATAGATTTCCTGTTGTAACAGACTGATTATATATTTGTTGCTGCTCAACAAATTAGTGCTTGTTCAGAAGGGTAGCATCTGGCACCTTTATTTTTATTTTTATTTTTTTTTTTTCCAAGGGACTTGAGGACAGGAAGGACATAAGAGGGATGGAGTGAGTCTGCTGAAGAAGACCAATGCAGCTTTCAGCTTTAGGGAGGAAAGAGCTATTTTCTCTTCTGACTACCACAATTTGTTTGTCATTTGAAAGTGACACAAAAAAGGAAGCAAAGATACCTACTAGTTATTGCTCTAGGGTATTTCTAAACACCTAGGGAGAGATAGGTAGAAGGAAGAGAATATTCGAAGAAGAAACAAATGAGGGCTTTTGGCTGAAAGAAGTTCACTACGTTTTAAGCAGTAGGTACTCAATATCCCTGAAGGTTGAGATTGTCCTATGTTACAATACTACAGAGTAAAGTAATTTAAGACAAGCACGTAGGGATTGCTATAATCTCCTGAAGTATTAGAATATATGAATACTCAAGTTATTTATTAGAAAATGCTCTAATAAACTACTTGTCACCAAGGTTTCAAATAAATGTGAATTAATTTTTGTCAATTGCAATGACTTTTTAGATCAGTGATTCTACATAATGAGAAAGTTTCTGGTGGGTGGAGATTCTGTTCCTTCTTTCTTGCTGTAGTTTAGATACTTTTTAAAAAATATCCTTTTTGATTCTCATATTTTGCCTGAAATTTCCTTGACAAACTATCTACCTTTTTGAAAGATGGTAAGTGCAGTGACATGGACGGTTCAGTTACAAATGGTTGAGTATGTTTAGTATTTATCTGACATGGGAAATATTAGACTGGTATTAGTGGTTTTGAAGATTTGGAGTACATTAACCTTCTCTCTGTTATTTTTATCCCTACTTACTTTCCTATCAATTTCAGTACCTCATGTTAGCACAGAAGCATGGTAAATTCATTATTGGTTCTTTGAACTGAACTCTCTTAAAATTCATGGAAACCAAAGAGAAGACACAGCGTTTCCCTATGAAAATCTGTGAACTAATATTATTTGTCCTCATTTACCAACAACTCAGTCAATTACATCTTTCCTTTTTTACAAGGATAAATTAATGAAAGTAATAAAATAGGATTTTTTCTTTAAGAAAATTGCAGACAGCTGTGTATCAGAATCTGACTTTCTCAGCCTTTCTAAGCAGCTAAATTCCTCCTTTCAAATAAATGCCTTGTTTCCCTCTTTCCTCATGTGGTGCTTATTTTTTCCTTTTTCATTTAAATGAGTTCCACATTGCTTATGCATGTAAGTGCTTATTTCTTCCTTCTTCTCTCTCTTTTTTTTTCTTAGTGGAAAAAGTAGTGCAGACCAAAAATTAACCTTGAGATGCTGAGAGAAGCAATGACAGAAGTGATGGATAAATGGATCACAAGGAAGAACTTCCAAGAATACACTTCTTTTATTAAAATAAAGAGGAAAACAAAATCACTGTGAATAGCTATAAAAGAAACGGAATTAATTATTCAAGGAAACATAACTTTTTATTTAGAGAGAAAAAAACAAATTTATTGAAGATTACTCTGCATGTCTCTGTAGGGGAAATTTGATATTACAAATAATCCTAGTTTAGATCTTAATATTAGAAGTGGTACAGATTCTCTGGTACGGTAGTCTGCTACTCATTTTTAATCAATTTAGGATAGCAGTCATAAAATATTATGAGATGTGTGAACTTTGAGTTAGCATTTTTTGAGCAGCAGATAGGGAAGACCTCAAGAATTTGCTTCTCCACTATATTTTTAAGGTTGAATATTTACCTCCACTGACACAAAGTAGGCTTCATAAAATGTTGATATTGGTTAAGTAGAATTGTAGTCCTGTTTTCTGCAAGGCTGTTATCAGTTCTGTCTCAAACTCATGTTGTGACTTTAATGAGGACTGAGTTTTTGAATCCTTGTGACTGTCAAAGGTAGCATGCTGTTTTTTACATTAGACTAATCTTGGTAACTGCTAACTTCTTCGTGAGAAGCTGCAATTAACTCAAGTCTTAGAATTTCTACTCTAGCAATATATTTAGATTTATTTAATATTCTGATAATCTCTAGGAGATGAAATTTATGTTATGTGATTCCTTCTTCTATTCACTTGAAAGCTGTGTATATTGCCTTGCTCCAGGCCAGATACAGGTGTTAATAAGGACAAAATAATGTTCAGAGAGTAAAACAGTTTGTGATTCTTACTGATTTATACCTGTTAAGGTGCTTCTGATGTGGGGCTTATTGTTTGAAGTAATGATGAATTGCCACAGTGAAGATCACATTTGATGTTAGAAATAAAATTACACTAATTTCAAAATAGTTGGGTGTTCTATAGAAAAATTGCAATAATATGAAAAATTCTATGCAATATTGAGCATTCCTAAAATATTATACCACGATATGAATAAGGTACTAATGATATTCCTCCTTATAGCTCTCACTTTTTTTTTTTTTTTTTTTTTTATTCTGTATAGCCATTTCTGACCCTTGTTTTCACTTCTTGTGTTCCACATGGTTCTGTTTATAAGCAACTATTCTTCTCTATCTTGATCTTTGCCATCTCTGTCTGCCAGATGAATGTATTTGGTTTTTGTTTGTAATCTACCTTGCAGGTATTCCTTCTTCTCTTTACATTATTTTATTATTCTTAGCATATTAGCAGGGTAGAGCTGCCATACAGGGGAATCAGTAAAAGCAGAACACTGTCATTTTGATGTGAATTCGTTTTACACCTACTGCACACTCAAGTAGTATCTTGCCTGGAAAGAATGTCTCTCTGGCAACTTATTCCAGCCCACTAAATCTGAGTCACACTCTTTCCATTTCAAGTGGTTGGACTGTGTCTCTACTACTCCTGTGGGTAGGACACCATGATGTGATCTGACTTCAGCTAGACTCGCACACTGAAGTTCTTGCTCTCTGGCTGCCAACCATATAACAGATCTGACATGTACAGAGTTTTGCTTTTGGAGCTTGAAGGCACTAAGAATGTGCAATGACAGAAGAATGATTTATGATTTATTTGTCTGAAAGAGAAGGCATTCAGTATGTTTATGACAAATGGTATTAACCATATCTGGCATTTCAGTGAAGCCTGTAGGTAGATATGATGTAGCCTTGCTAAATCCTGTAATTTGCATTGTCTCTTTGGGAACAAAGTATGTCCTAATTTGAATTGCTCTAACTATTCCACTGTCACAGTCTGGAGGTTGTGAGGCAGATTGTTCAGCTGGTAGGTATGTATTCTCTTTTAAATCTTCCTGTTCACAACTGTGGGCCAGAAGAGAATGATACGTTGAACAGTGTTCCTTGTCAGTCTTGGATTTAGTACTTGGATTCAACTGTAATACATACCACAGTATAAGTATGTCAGTTTGTATTTGCTTATAACAAAAAACAAAATATGTACAGTTATATAAAAAAAAAGTCAAAGATTTTCAAATGATCTTGAATAAATGCTCTGGAGTTGAGAAAGATGAAAGTTAGTAAACATAATTGCAATGTAGCATATTTAGAATAAATACTTTCACAAATGCAGACTATGTAAAAAAGCCTGCAGAGTGGTGTTGAAATGGATCATAAAATGAAACAGGTTTCAGTGTGGTCTCATTGTGGAACATGTATAAAGAGAAATAATGCCAAAAAAATTGTGTGAATAACGCTTCAATAAGGCTTGGGAGCTTTATGAGTCTAGCTAGAGGAATATATGTAATTCTGAGCACTCCAGTTTGAGAAAGAAATGAATAAATTAGAAAAAGCCTAATGCACAAGAATGATTAGAAATAGAAAAAAATGCAGTCTGTGAGGAAAGGTGGAATGAATTGTTGATATATATGAATATATATGTGTCTGTGTTTGAAGAGGTGAATGAGATAATATGGCCTTCAAGCGTACAAAAATTCTCGGAAAGGGAATATTCTGCATATTCTTTGTGGATTCAATCAGAAGTAATGGATAAACATTGTAGAGATGGGAGAAGATTTTCCTGACTCTGAACAAAGTAAAATAGCAGGATGAAGGCAGGGAGAGGCCATAGAGACTCTAGTCATGATCTTTTGAAAACAAGATGGCTGAATGTCTTTCAGGAGTGATAGAAGTAGAGTTCTATCCCAAAGGGAGGACATTACCTTTTTTTTTGTTACAGGTCTTTCTAAATTCTAGCAATTCAGTTCTTCTCACAGGTGTGAGAAGTCCAAGTATTTTATAATTCTTGAAAACAGCTCCTCTTCAGTGTTTAGGCAAATCCAGTGATCACTACATCATATAAAATTAGCCTTTGTAAATGTGAGAGAATGTTTTTTACCAACACATACATAACTTTTGATTTAAATAAAGGAGAATGATTGGATATAGTTATAGAAGAGCTATCCGTAGGAATATTTCATCTACGGTTTAACTGCAAGAATATTATATAGACTATATTGTTTTCATTATACTAGTGGTATAACTCTTCTCCAAGCAAACTTCTTATTTCAGACCAGAGGAATTTTTCCAAAAGACTTAATTCTTGTGACATCTCAATAAAAGGTTTGCACTGAAGATTTTGGAAGACAGATGAATCCTTTAACAGCTTGTACCAGGTGTCTGCCAGTCTGAAGGTAAGTGTGATTGTGTTGTTTGTGCCATCATTGTCACCATTGAATCACTGTTCACAGAAAGTCAGCGCTTTGGCTTGCAGAGTCTGTAGTTTAACAATGGCTTGAGACTGTAATGGTATTGCAGGCAACATTAAAACTGCATGTTTTAGAAATGTGTCAAACAGATCTTGTCAAGGAGGTTATTTTCCCCAGCTTGAAAATATCATGACATTTTTTGTTGAGTAAAGGGCAGATTTTTTTGTGCATTTTCTTGCAGAATTATGACACTTTTTGTATTTACAGCATATATTTCAGTTTGGCATTTTCCCCTTTAAGTTCTATGTATTACTCTGACTTTAATGCTATTGTAGTTGTTATTCTTTTGTATGCAGAAATGTTTGTGGGTTTAAATTATGACAAAATAAGCTATGTGTTTTACTTCTTATTATAGATATGATATCAGCCCTTTCTAAATTTAACTTATCATCTTTGAAAGAGGTCATGGATGTAAGAACTGTCTGTTTATAGAACTTACTGAGTTCAGCGTTTACTATGAGGCTGGGGCCTTTCATTAGTATATCACAGCTTTCTTGCTGTTTTGTTTTTCTATATAAAAGTTGACTACTTCCTGGTAACATTTATTTATTCATTTATCAGTATGATTTTCTTAAGCAAATACTTCCTTTCTGTAATTATACACGTTATGTATTGATCACTTTTAATATTTCAGGATTCTCCGCTCCTTCTCCCCACCCCCCTTCTTTTTTTAGTATGTGGTTGGACATTATAAACAGGCTGTTACCAATATCTAGAAATAATCAAATAAAATAGAAATTATTTTGGGGTCCTTTGAATTGTAAATGAATTTTCCTCATCTACTTACCTAATGATATACTTATGTGATTGATTATAAAAATATATTTATGAAAGCCTTTAGGGTAAAGTAACTTAATGTTTATATTGTTTTATTAATCTTCTGGCTTACCGAAGTCAGTTCTCAAGTGTATCTTGGCATGACAGATGTAAGTTCATTAAAAATTTTCCGAGGAGCACATCAATTTTGATTTGGAGAAAGAAAATTTGCAAATCTTTTAAGTGAAGCATCAATTTCTGAAGTCATAAAATATTTTAATTCCTAGTTAGTATAAACATGCTTCCTTTTTGACATTATTCCTAATAGCAGAGAATCACCACCTCAAGAGTACTGAAGTGGGAGTGCACTACAGATCCTGTGGTTTGAAAATAGGCTATTGCCTTGTGGCTGTGTATATCTCTAAAGTAGTAGGCTAAAGTGATTTTTCTTCATAGACACTGAGAAGTGATATATTATATTTAGTTAAAACTATGCAGCAGCCATTAGATTCTGTTGTTACTGTTAATGTTTCTCGGTTATAGTATGCAGAAGTGGATACATGAAATCTAGTTGTGTATACAGCTAAAGCATGCACTTTCAATTGTTTACCATAAGCTGATTTTTAGTTCCCACATGCAGGATAGGTGAGGATCTGAAAAGACTAATTCATGACAAGCAGAACAATAACAGAAAAACATGTAGTATCTTGATGATGCTTAAAAAAATACATAATTTGTTTTGTTAGAAGTATTTGGGTCACTTTATAGAGAAGCTTTGATTAGAAAGTACAAAGTGAATGAAACATAGTGGTAGAAGCATTATGAAGTTAATGTGCTTTAATGAAATTTAATATTTGTGTACTCTGTAAGAATTATCAATCATAAAAAAAATCAAAATATTTAGTAATGCTTAGAAAAAATATATTAAGCAGACAAAACATGAAAGGTAAATTTACCAGGATGGATCTCTTGGAAGTGTTTCCTTAGCCTCATTCTTGTGTACACTGTCACAATTTGCCCTTGTTTGCCCTTGAATATCAGGTTGTAAACTGAGTACAGTACATATATTTGCCCACCTGCTTTTGTCTTGTTTTTGATGAAGTTTATCTGCATTGGTTTTAAGTAAAGAGGGAACTTATGATTATTGGTTCTGTTGAATAACCTGCAACCATTTTAATCTCAGCATGAATAATCAGTAGACAAAATCAGTAATGTTTAATTAACTCCATCCAGTATGACAGAGAATGCATTTGTTCTTCCCCTTTGCCTTTCTCTGTGCTTGGCACAACTTTTTGTGTCTTGTTATTTATTTGTAGTATAGACTTCAAAAATGAAAATCAGCTTTGTGACAGTAAAACCTGATTCACAGGAACTCATTGGAAATAACTGTAAAAGCCCATTGACTGCAGTAGGACTGGGATGCGCTTTTGAAAATACTGTGGTTAAGTATGTCAGGAAGAAGTATCTCCTACTATGTCTTTTTACCATAAATGCTGGAGTAGTATTCAGATCTGTTCTGAGTTTGTGATAAGACTGTCGAAAACAACTAATGCTGTATAGCATACAGTCTGTGGCATGCAGGAGAGCTAAAGTGTTTGCACAAAAAAAAACCCTTTATAGTCTACAGAACTCTCAATCTGGCATTTCTATTGTGTGTTAAATTTATATATATACATGTATATATATATAAACAAAATATATTTGCAAGTATGAATATTACATATGGGTAGAAGTAACATTTTTTTCCCCTGGGCTCCCCTTAGAGGCATAAGATAAATCAAAAATAAATAAATAAATAAAATTGTGCTACAACAGATGATAACTTTTTCCCAGTAAAAATTTATGGTTGATTATACAAGAGCTAACATATCAGTAGATTTAAAAATTCTTAAATTCTCATTGATCACTTACTTATTTATTGCAAGAAATTGATGTCGCAAGAAATTGATGTCTTTAAAATATCTCCAACCTATATAGAAATATGTCAGAATAGCTTTTACCACTGAACATAAATTTTTATGTCAGTGATCATGACTGTAACTGTCTGCATTGTCCAAAGTAAAATGGGAATCTTCCTCCGCTCTTAAATATTTATCTTTAAATAAATTATAGGAAAACCGAAAGGAAAACATTTTATATCTGCACGTCTATGAAAGTGATATAGAGCCTTCTGAAATATTTAAGGTTTTGCAGTTGATTTTTATTTAGAATCTATGTCACTCCCACTGCAGATCTGAATGACCAGTTTCTCTGGTGTCAAAGAATCAATTAAGAGTCAGATCAACCTTCTTATAGAGAATCTTGCTCTTAATGCCTCCTTCAACCCTGAGGTTGAAACCAGATGCATTGCACTTCAATATTGTCATTCTAGGGACTACTTGATCCCCCAAATTCTAAGTACAATATTGTGAAACATTTACTCTGTTAATACAGTCTGATGGAAATGCACACTGGTTGAAACAAATCTCTCAACCATGCATTGAGCACTAAGCTGTCAACGAATACCACAGCTGTGCATGCTGTGGTGTGCTGTATTTCTATGACTATGCTGATGAAGTGCAAAGGAGCAGTTGCTGATATTTTGTTTTTCCATGTCAAATAGCACATCTTGAGCATCACGTAAGATGTTTGCAATTATGGGTTGAGAACAAGGTTTGTAGAAGCATCATACATAAATGCCTGTGTTAATTGGTGTGCTTTGGTTATAAAATAATGTACTGCTTCCTTAGTCTGTTCATGGTAATGTAGGCATTTAGCTTCTTAGGAGAGACTGCTCTTGGGGAAGCAATGGTATGCTGACATCTGAGAGATAGTTTGAGACGGGATTATTTCCTTCAAGATCTGAACACAGAGACAGCCAGGGAGTATTTCTGTTTCTCTCCTTTACCCTGTCCATTACTCAAGGAAGTTATTTGAATTTCCCTGTTCTTCCTTTTAAAACCAGGGTCTTTGGTACAGCTATAGGGATCATAATGAACCGTTGCATTATGTGACTTTTTTTTCTTTCATGTGAAAGCTGGATGTTTACAGGGATTTATAGAGTGAAATCAGTCAACCAGTTCACTCTTACAGAATATATACTCTTTTTTGAGTGAATCATGTTAAGCCTAGATTTTTTTTGTTTCGTCCCTTGTTTTGGCCTATGTCAATTTTAATGATCCAATACACTAGAATAGAATGTGATAATACATGCATTGTGAACACCAAACTTTCTCAGTTACACGCAAAATCCTTTTCCATAAACAACTTTTAATAGTGCTTGCTACTACTTGTTAATTTTTAATTCCAGTTTTATTTAGTACTTACTACAGTGCTGCATTGAATAATAGAGGCTCTAGCTCAAGATAGTTTAAACAGCTTTAGTTTATAATTCATGACATTAGCTGAATATAATAACATCTAGTCTATAATTCCTTTTGCAAAGGACAAAAGATTCAGGTTTTGTCCATTAGTTGAGGCTGGGCTCCTAAACTGAATTTTGTTATAGTTGATATAGCAGATTTTTTTAATTTTTTTTTTTCCAGACTCTGATGTGAAATGTTTTCTAAAATTATTTCATGCATGATAACTGATATTTGAGTTGGCACCTATGAAGAATGTACCATATAAGTAATATGTAATGTCTTAACAGTTGCCTTGGCAATTTTGTCATAAAAATATGTAAGAAGATGGGAAAGTTCAAAATACTTGCCTTAGCAATAATCATGATTTTAACTGTCAATGTTCATCTATCAGTGCAGCCCCACTTGTACAATTACAGTTCCAGATACATCTATCAAACTGATAATTGTGCCAGTAATGTTTCTGTTCTTGTTTGTTATTGGAGCTTCAATAAAGACTGACCAAAAATAACTGAAGAAGGAGAATGGACGAGCACCAGTCTCTAGAACTGGTGAAAACTGTCTTGAATTGCATGGAGTTCTGATATCAGTGGCTCTTTTTTCATTATTTTTCACTCCAAGCTTATCTATTATATCACCACAAAATAAATGAGGAGTCAGGGAAAGTTCTTTGAAAAAGATAATTCCGTGTTAAATTTCTGCTCTTAGTTTAGCATGAGGATCTCCCATAGGGAATACAACCTTTAACTCTAGAGAGAAATGTCCAAAATATTCCACTGTGCAAATAGGACATTTGTTGAGGAAAATGTGGTCAAAATCAGTTCTTAATTTCTAAAGCTCTGGACTCGACAAACTCTTTTTTTTTCTTTTTCTCATCTAATGTTTCTTATAGTTTCTGCTGTATAAAAGACCACATCTATCTCAGAGCTCTTATTAATCGCCAGCCAAGAACACCTGTGGCAAACAAAAAGACTATGAATGTAGGAAGGGCCAGGAAATGTGCAGTATTATCATCACAATATTTCTACAAGTACCATAAGATACAAGCAGTCCAGAATAAGATGCAGGACAGTACAGACCGTCTAAAATCATTGTATTTGCCTCAATCCTCATCTAGAGACTATTACAGTCCTACTGATGCATTTTAGTGGAAAATACTTTTTCATGTTAATTTTCTTTTTCAGAGCTACCCTAATTGATGAAGTCATACCTTTTATCTAAAAGGCTATATTTTAGAAGATATTATTGCTATAGAAGTTCTGTTTGAAAAGGTTAACATTAAAAGCAGTTATGATGAGAGACTTGGGATTAAGCTACTGAACATTTTACCCTTTAGAACAGTTTGTCTTGCAAGGCCAAGTTGCCTTTGACTAGAGTGCATCGTATCAAAAGATAATTCATGGTTATTCTCTTATATGCTAGACAGCGAGTACTATCAACTGAATTCCCACTTCAAAAAGAATTCACATCACAACTGGGTGTAACTTTGAATGACACAGTATCAGAACTGTGGGTGTTTTGATGGAGGGTCTGGTGATGACTAAATTGGTCTGCATCTCAGGTATAAAGGCTTAAACTTGTTTTGTGTCTCACGGAAACTTGGGCAGGTATTAGAAGTACATAATTCAGATTACTATCTAAGCAGATATAACTATACATCTTTTTCTTTTCCCCTATTTTCGGTAAGAGATTACAACAGAAATTTGCCCGTGTTTGTTAGTTGAGTCATATCAGAATTTCATAGTCCTGTGCCTTAGTTTTAATGTGGAGAAGAAATCAGTGACAGATTTTTGGGGTATAAAATTAATCCCTCCTCCTTCTTTCTTGTAGCCCTGCATAATTTCAAGCATAGTTTCTAACTCAATTCTTTTACTGAAATCTGGACAGCTCTGCTGGAGAGTATTTTTACACCATCTCCCCAAAGGAATGGGAAGTCATTGTTAGTTTAGGAGCATTGCTGAGTCTGAGCAGGTCTCGAATATTTTCATAAAAATATTCTTAAATTAATACTGCCTACTATAACATGGAGCTCTGGGAACAGAGTGTAAAGATAGTCAGTGACTCTGTAGGGTGCAGCCTTGCTACATGAAAGCCAATTTGAGTTGGAAATAAGAAACACCACTGAATTTGTATGGAACAATTCAATGATGCATAGTAGAAAAAAAAAAAAAAAAAGGAAATTTTTGCAGTTAAGGAAAGTAACATGGACATCAGAGCAGGTATAGCAAATTCAGCTTGATTTCTCTTGAGATGCAACTTTAGTTTCTAGCCTGTGTGTAAGGATGCTTCTAGGTTTCCAGGTCAAATCTACCTTCGTATACTAGTTATTTGCCTCTTTATTAGAAAGCCATGTTGGATCCAAATTGCCTCTGTATGGAGCCATTATCGCGTCAGGCATAATTAGTCTGTAGTCCAGGAAAAAGTACTGGTGGATAGTTGAGAGTGGTAAATGAAGGCTGAATAACAATTGATTAAGAACTCTGTCCCCACCATGAGCTAACCATGGAAAAAACATTGAATGCAACAGCTTTCTTTATTTCCTGTTGTAACATAATCAAGGATTAAGATATATTTATCTCCATATCTACTTTTGAAAAAAGTTCCTGCCTTCCAAAACATTATGAATTATAAAAACCAAACATTTGTGACTGATTTCACATTCCAAACCACAAATTTGTAGGGAAAATTATGACAAGTGGGTGGAGAGGAGGAGAAAGGAAAATTACTAATAACATGGCAACACAGAACACACTTTATATGGTTATTTTGCATCTCTGTTGCCTAAAAATAGAACAATACTTTGTGTACTTCACCAACATATGTTTAAGTTATTCAGAAATAGGAGGTCAAATCACTCAATGATTTAACATGGGATACAATTCAAAGTTTACCAAAAAGAGCCAGTTCTCTAAGCAATATATATATATGTTTTCTATATAAATCTGCAATACGGTTCCAGATACTTTCTCTTGCCTAGTGATTTTACAGCAGAATAAATGATCACTCTAACTTCATTTCTAAATAGCTTCTGAAAAGTTATGCCCATTTGCGCTAGTAAAATTCAGTAAGATAAACTCTGTAGGGAGAATTCCAGCACTTCTGAGCTATGTAGCAGCTTTTACATTGTCTGGAATTGACCTTCTCTTCTATGTTTAAAATGTATTGTATTTTTATCTGCCATCAAATGCTTACTGTCTGCAGAGATTTAGAGTGTACCTCCTGGAGCAAGACTCTTTGAAAGTATTTTGTATCTCCTCCAAACCAAAAATTGTCCATGTTGAAAAGAACACATCAGTTTATCTTATGTTAATGCTGAAGGGTGCAGTTCAAACACTAAGGAGAATATCACAGCTAAGGAAAAATAAGATCACAGATATAGATTTTCCAAGATTTTTAGAAGTGACAGTATTCTTCTGATGACTTGTAGACTCACTCTACAAAGACAAATTAGACACCAATGAGAATATTTGAATTTATTGATTTCTTATTACTTAGAGGTGCCCTGTCTCTGTAACAGATGGACAAAACTGGAAAAGAACAGAGTGGTTGGTTTTTGGACTTTTGGTACTATAACTGGTTAGTAGATTCTGTTTGCTAGATTCTGATAAAGTTAAGATTTTAGTTTAACTATAAATTCTTGGCTTCAGTTATGGAATACGTTCCTTTTGCCCATAACAATATTTTGAGAGTAGCTGAATGAACTGTTAGATCATTGTCTGACTTTTAGTAATTAAGTATCAAATGCCTTTAAAATTAAGTTATCTTAAATGTCTAAAAATGAACATTAATTAAAATTTTATCTTATTGATGTTGCTTGCACTGACATAGTGGAAGGTAATACTGAATAAACGTTAAAATACTCTGCCTTTAGAGTTAATAATCCGAATTAAAACACAGTCTGTAAAGGTTCCTAATTTACTCATTAAATATACTACTTTTAGTCATTCATAGAGTTATAACAGGTCAGTTTTGAGAAAATTTGTGTGTTACTTTGTCAAGCTTTTCACAGTATATTTAGTTTTATAAAGTTTATATTTTACCTTTTTAAACTAAATATTTCCAGTGATATCTTAATACACAGATAAATAATACTTAAGTGTAATCCTCATGTTAGAAGCTTTACTCAAAAATAGCTCCATTCCTGCAATAAAATTATTTCCTTTTGGAGTAAACATTTCTAGATTTTTGATATATACATATATTTTTCTGTGCTAATATTTTATCTCTGTATTTCGTGGGGACATTGGAAGGTTGCATAAAATGCTTACTATTTCAGGGAAAGGGGAATTTCTGTTTATAATCCATGGTGTTCCCAACCATTTGGGTATTCCTGCCAATGACATTTAATTCTTCAACTATCATGCAACTGCACACCAGCCAGGAGCTGTTATACGCAGCAGAAGATAGCCCAGATTACAGCTAGTAGATACTGTGTTATCAGTATCTACTGTCTCTAAACCCAGTAAGTTGTGTTGTGTGTGATGTGTTATTAGACACAGGAAGCTAGAGAACTGAGACTGAACTCTCCAGAACAGGATGATAGTTTTTAATGTAGCTTTTCCAGTTGCAGATAAAATTATTTGCACAACCGTTCTGCTATTCACTGGATATATGAGTTGACACTTTGGTCTTGCAACTTCTATTAATTGCCGTGCTGCAGATAGAAAACCAATGTAATTTATCTTTTTACACCAGGACAAGGAAACAACTGTATGATTCTGATGGTCAGACATGATAGTGCAGTTCATTCTCTCCAGTTCAAGCTCCTTCAAACAAGGTGTCATTGCCCCAGAGGTCAGATAAGTCTAAGGCTGCAAGTTGTTAAGCAGACTGGCCCAGAAGATGTCAACTGATGTCACTTCTGAAGTTTAGTGCAGTGTTCAGATTTGATGACAGTACATTTTGTTTCCTTTTCCAGGTCATCCTCAAATATTTTAAACAGAACAGGTACTAAGATCTCTGGAGAGCTCCCCTTCTAACTGCCTTGTACGCATAGTACAAAACCAAACAAACCATTCAGATGTTTACTGTGCTGCTATTTCACACATCTCAATTTGGATACAATCTGTTGTATCCTTATTCATTCTTGTTGCACTTTTTGAAGATAAGTGCAAGATTTTCCTTCTGTGTTTGGGGATCTTTCCTGATCTCCACAATGTCTTACAGGTGATAGGGAGCAGTGTCACAATGACTTCTACTGTCTTTTTTATCAGCTAGGTATCCATCCTTCCTGGTCACTCAGGACTGTATTGTTTGAGAGTATCATTCTCACTTTAAAGTTAAAAAAAAACAAAACATATATATATGTATACTTAGGAAGATATGTGACAGTCAGGCTAAATTTTAATTCAAAGCATTCTATCTTAGCTTGTTACTGAGCTCCACTGGAGCTCTCAGACCAGCAAGTTTCCTCAGGTACCACAAGAAATGCAATAACTAGACATAATGAGATTCAATAAGGATAGAAATTTCACCTTATTTCTGAGTTTCTTGTCTTTAAGTAGCCTACAAGATATCATTTGTATCTGTCAATAAATCCTTTTTCATTTAATATGTATGGATATACGCTTGGTACTAGTTACCATATCTTGAAAATAAATCAAACATCTAGCTAAATCCATACTGCATCAGCATTGTATTTTAATAATATCCCCAAGGGAAATGAAATAAAATTTTTTGCACTGTACCTTTAAAGGGAATTTGTATATTACTGTCTTTCTGCATTGTATAGATTATGAGGGAAGAGAAGGGGAAGAGAAAGCATTTCTACCTTAATACTCCATTTAAAAAGGAAAAAAAAAAAAGTACTTCTCTTGTCATACAAGGAGACAAATATGCTGTTATAAATTTTCCACAATAAATTTTAGGATGGTGAATTTTGTTTACCTAATATACCTTTGCTAGTAGATGCAATAAAGCTTTTCTAAATATTATCAGAATCTGAATTATTGCAGCTGTACCAGTGCTGTGTTTGCTAATGCTAGTTCACTTGTAACAGTGCTGGTGAGCATCAGGGAATTATTTAGATGTTCATACTGTGAATGAAGTCTCTATTCATATTCAACATGATGAAATCTGCAGTTCCGTTATATTCAAACCAAACCATGAGGACAATTTAGTTACTGAACTGATACTCAGTAATTGATATTCAGATAGCAATAAGTTATACAAAAACTTTTCTCCTCAACTCTCTTCAGTCTCGATTTTTAATCTACACAAATAACAGGGAGCTAAATCAACACATGTCCAATAAATAAAAGCAGCCAAATTATATTTTCTAGGCCTTATCTTATCTATTATCCTTACTGCTATATAAACACTTATTTTCAGAAAAAAACAACATGTACAACATGTAGGGATAGAGGAACATACACATTATTATGAAATTGGAACTTTTTATTACAGACTCCTTATGGTAACTCTATGATTTATCACTGTACATCCCAGAGTCCTAGTGAGCTAGTGGTTACACTAGGGGTGGATCTGGGAATGGTAATTAAGAAAACCACATTTGTTGCATTTCCTGCTATTTGACTGGAAACTGGCCACCCCTGAGATGGATTTGTTTGGATCAGGAACATTAGTCTCTTGAAACACTTGAGACACAGAGCAGAGTACCTTGTCTGATTCACTGTGCTCATTTGTCACGTGCCTACTGCTAGCCCAGCTACAACAGTATTGAACAGAAATGCTGCTTCCAGAACCCAGATTAGTAATTTAAGCTAGTTTTACTACTTCTTTCTTGCAATCAGATCAGTTTGGTTGGTTTTTACAAGTGCAAACTTAATTTTGTTTTAATGAAAGAAAAAAAAGCCACCAAACATGCATTTATTTTAAAATGTAAGCTATTAGTTTTTTCTTTCTTTTAAATACATTATTGTCTTTCTTAATGACAGAAATTGTTCTAGGCTATATTTTGCTTAGTCTGAGTCAAAATTATCACAAAACCGTCTTGAAATCTTGAATGTTGACCTTAATGTTAATTTTTTTACTGACATGGACGTTGTTGGTGAAGTATTCACACTTAATAATTTGTCAAGGACTCAGTACTAATAGATAGCTAGTTTGGTTTGTTTTTCAGTTCAACAAGGAGAAATGCAAAGTCCTGCATCTGTGGAGGAACATCAGCGGGCATCAGTTCATGCTGGTGGCCACTTAGCTGAAAAGCATCTTTGCAGAAAAGAACCTAGTGGTCATGGTAGACAACAAGTTGAACATCATCCAGCAATATGTCCTTGTCACAAAAAAGATTAGTGGTATCATGGGCTGCATTAGGATGTTAGCAGGTCAAGGGAGATGATCCATCCTCTCACCTCAGCACTGGTGAGGTCACATCTATAGTTCTGTGTCCAGTGCTGGGCTCCACAGTACAAGACAGATACGGAACAAGAGGAGATAGATAATCTAAGGAAGGGCCATGAAAATGATGAACGGTCTGATGCATCTGTCCTATGAGGAAAGGCTGAGAGAGTTGGAAATACTCAGCCTGGAAGAGATGATGCTCAGGGGTGATCTTATCAATGTCTATGAAGGGAGGATTCAATGAAGACAGAGTCAGGCTCTTTCCAGTGTTGCCTGCTGCCAGGACAATGGACGGTTGACAGTGGGCATAAACAATACACAAGAGGTTCTGTTTGAACATTAGGAAGTGCTTCTGTGTGGGTGACTGAAGAACTGGTGGTGGTTCAGCAACTGATGGGCAGCTGAGCTCCACCACACTGTTGGGTCAACCCTCATCTCCTCAGAAGGACAGGGGGAGAAAATAAGGTGAAAAAAGAAAATCTTCTGAGTTGAGATTAGGAGGAGTTCATCTAAAGGAAAGGGGAAAAAAAACAACAACACAACAAAGGTCACAGAGAAGGAAAGTGGGAAAACAATTATTCTCTACTTCCCTTAAGCAAGCAATATTCAGCCACAACTTGGAAAGCAGGGGCTCAGAAAGACAAACACTTTAATAACAAGTGTCCCTTTGGTCAGGTTAGGTCAGTTGTCCTGGTGATGTTCCCTCCCCAGTTCTTATCCTCCTTCAGCCTACCGACCTCTGTTGAGGTGGAAGGGGAGTTGGAGAGGCAGTTGATGCTGTGTCAGCACTACTTAGCAACAGCCAAAAAATTAGTGCCATATCACTGCTGTTCCAAATACAAGTGCAAAGCACAGCACTGTATGGGCTGCTGTGGGGAAGTTAACTCTATCCCAGCCAGACCTAGTACAGCACTGGCACAGGTTGCCCAGAGATTATGGGGTCTCCTCATGGATAATTTTCAAAAACTGCCTCAACATTGTCCTGGGCAACCTGCCCTGGAGGGCCCTGCTTGAGCAGCGGTTGGATCAGATGACCCCCAGAGGTCCCTATCAACCTCAGCAATTCTTTGATTCTCTGTAATTCTGTCTTGTAAGCTACTTGTGCATTTTGTGACACTGTGACAAATAACGCCATGTGCAGTACAGTCTACATACATACACATACTGAACAATGTGAACATTCAACAGAAGACATGAGAGGAAAAATCTGCCAGGAGAAAGTGATATTAGGATGGAAATATTAAATATTTGAATCTAGGTGGAAGTGAATGATCAGTTCAGAGCAGATGCAATTGCTTTATTTAAGAGATGATGGATAATTTAGAATCATAATAGTTGTCAAGTGAAGCCTGTGTGATTTGTCAGCAATTGTCAGCTGAATGGCTGCAGCGTTCAAAGATGAGGCATATCGGTGTGCTTGTGTCATGCAGGGCATGTAGCTCTTTGAACAAGCCTTCAGCCATTCAGTGAGTTAGGCAAGCAGTTTCTTTTATCTCAGCTGAGTAAAGCAGATGAAGTCAAGGTGAACTGTTAATTAACAGTGGAGATGGCATAAGTTTTGTCACTTACAGTGCAATTAAGTTATGCTAGAATGGCTTTCAAATCTTTCACATGTCACTGAAGAACTTTAAAATTCTAGAAAAGCGTCATACAGTTTATGGCAATACTATTATGGAGTATTTTCTTTTACAGTGTTTTTTTTTTTTTTTCTGAAAGTAAATCTTTTTTTCTCCTCTTTTAGATAAGATAGAAATGTTTGGGATCATATTAGGAAGCATATTAGGAAAACTGCCCCAGGTATCTAGGAAAAACTGTTCTGTAAAAATACAGAAATCTATTCTTGAAAATGTGATGTGTCATTATTAATATAAAACACTTCTGCAAAGATATTTCTAGAGTTAATCAAGAGTATAGCTTAGAACAAGTATTTATTTATTAGTGGACTGTTTTTTCTCTGTAAAATATCCTTTAATAATGAGACTCCTATATTGTCCATATGATATCTTTAGAAGTAGAAAAATAAGATTAGATAAATCTCATGAGTCTTATTTCTTTGAAAATAGAGTCGACTCTAAATCAAGTTATTAACTATCTCAGGCTGATTTCACAGGTAATTCTATCAGTAACTATTAATATTTTCTTCCTTTGATATTAATGCATTTTTTTCAGGAATGCATCAAACTGCACGTTAGCAAAGATTTGCTATTAAGTTAAAACTTAATTGTGTATTTGCTCTCTCAGATTGTCTCCAAAGTCGAGTATACCATACTTAAATGTCTTCAGAACACATCAAGGATATCAGAAGCCTACCAAGTCACTAGCAGTTGCCTTTCTCTTAGAATAATAATACAAAACCCTTTTCTGTGAATAGCTAATTTTGTACTTTTATTCTTGGGCAAAAAGCTAATTTGATTACAGCTGATAAAAATATATTGCTACTATCACATTTTGCAGGATGTGATATTAGTGAATACGCCAAGGAGAGACAAGGCACAGTCATACTATTGTATACATTTTTGTACTGAAAGAATGTTCTTGGCACTGTAGCTATCATAAAATGGCAAACGTGAAACTCTGATGCATTTGGCAATGGAAATATTTTCCTATTAATTAATGTAAATGATGAATGAGCTTAATTAATAAAGAAAAAACTGACCTAGTGACAATGTACCATGGAATAAATATTTTGTTGGTTTTTTTTTTTTTTTTACAAAAAGATTAATAATAAAGAAATGAGAGTTGAATTAGATGATATTTAAAAGTCCCTTCCAACGGAACTATTTTATTCTAAAAGTGACAATGAGTTTCTCATTTGTTACTTACACTAATAGATTATCCACTTATTACTGCTAATGAAGGACTTTTGAAAGGTGTCTTTTTCATGATGCTGATTGACTCAGCTGTTTATGTTGACGTGAAAAGGGAATGTATGTAAGTATTCTTCACATAAATGTTTTAGTGTTATAATGTATTGAGCAACCCTACAAGACGACTGCTGGCCTTGACTGCTTGACAAATAAGCTATTTGGTTATGGTTTATAGTCTAGTTCCTGCATTTAGAATAACCAATAAATGTTCTACCAATGCAGTACAGATATGGTATAATATTGATGTTTTGAACGTGATTTACAGACCGATCCTGCAGTTTGTATAAGGTACATAGAATTTGGGGTAATACTGGTATATATAATTTTTTTAAAAGAAAAAATTGTATCCATTAAACAAAATAAATAAAAAATTCACACTGATGTTGATTTCAGTAATAAATAATGATTTTAATCATTGCTTGTTAATTAATATAGCATGAAAACTTGTTTGAAATGCTAACTTCTAGACAAGAAATCCAATTTCTGCAGAAAGAAAATATTTAAAAAATAAAAAGAAACAGTTTAGGATCATATCTTCATGATGCAGTAGTGAGGATATTAAATTGCATTATTTCAAGGGTAGTCAAAGATGAAATGACAAGCAAGCCACATACCTACTGCTGTAGCAAGTTAAATGTTTTTAACAACAATCTAATAGCCCTGTCACATCAGTTTCACAGATTAAGTGGAGCTGTGATGATTTGTAACAGCTAAGGATTTATCTTGGCATGTTGCTACAGGTCTATGTGAGATGCAGCTTTAGGATGATATTACTACTTTGTTTTGGTAGAGCGGAAAGGATCTAGCGATGATATAGTAAGTTGTTTCTCACTCCAAATGACCTTAGTACAGTTATCAACACAGATATCCTGTGCAACGGTGTAAGTTCAAATGCACTGCATTAAGCAGCTTGTCAACTCTATTTTTATTATTATTGTTACAAAGTCAAAATATTATACTCTAGAAGCTGTTCTATTTATATCTTCCCATTTTCTTAATTAAATCAAAAGACATTGGCTATCAAATAGCAGGAAGTCACCTAAAACAGGGTCAAATTTAATAGCAAGTAGTGATCTTACACTAGACCAAACATCTTATAGGGTAGCGTCATACATTATTCATAAGTGCTTATTTTATTGTAATGCTGGCTGTGCAGTCAATACTCTTAATTCTAAACACATTGCTTACAATATGTGGTACAAATATTACATATCTTCACTGAGAGAATAATATTTTTCTTTCTTCCCACCACAGCTGCTATCCTCCCTGTCCCAGTTTCTCACCACTGCATTTGCAAAAGTTAGTTTACTTCTTGTGTGCCCCTGTACAAGATACCTTTAGAATGATTAAAATAAAGAGACAAATTAGCAGATATAGTGGTACACCGCAAACAGCTCGTACATTTTCCTTAAATGTTTACCCAGCTTCACCTCTAAGGATCATTCTATTTAAATGCAGTACAGCAGTAAAAGGAAATTTAAATTAGCATTTTCAGTTGTTCATGTTCGAAGAGCTAATTACAATCTTCCAAACATACAAAATATGTAATTCTTCTTGTCTCCTCGTTACAGAGGTTAATTAAAATGCTCAGGATCACCTCATTGAGAGAAAAAGCTGAGGAAAAAAAAAAAATTCTAAGAGTCAGACAGTGCTTTTCTTCCTATGCTCGTCTGCAAAACATATTCATCTTTATATAATAGCACTTTCTACCAAAAGTGAAATTCCAGTATAGGTGAGGTGGACTATGCTGTGTTACATCAGTATATTTCACTGGTGTCTATATATATTTATTAATGAAAAAGTCTTAAACAGAAAACCAAAACTATGTAAACAAACAAACCCCTCCAAAAACGCTAAAGAATGCCTTCTCTGAATTGTGGTTGTGACAGTGCTTATACTGCAAGGATTAAAAAAAGAGATTTAACTTGTCATGACTAAATGATGAGAAAATTACAGTTCTTTTTATAATGTGAATATTAATGCAAATTTCCATTATTAATATGATAAGATATGTAAAAACCCCCTTGATGTAAATAATATGCATGCAAATTATCCTAAAACCTTAAAATCTCAGTCATATTTCTTTTTAAGGATCGGAATAGATATTGAAAATCAACATGGCACTAATGTATTAGTTCTATGTTTTCCTTATTTTTTTTTTTAAGGGACTAAATGGATATAATAACATTTCTTTGCTTTATTGCTTATAATGCTTGTTTTCCAGTGCATCAAAAAAACATCCATCTTACCAAATTGTTGTCTGTTTCTGCTCCTCCTGAACAGTCTTCATTGTCTTATAGAAAGGGACAATTCATATTTTATTTTGATAGGTTTAATATAGGCACCAGAGCAAAACAGAGTAAAATGAAATGGAGTGCATAGCCACAGAATGGTATAGAACTAAAAATATAAATAGACTTGAAGAACAATTCATTGTCTTATAAATGCAATAGTGCAGATACAATCCTTGGCTCAGAAAGTCTGTAAATAGTACAAATTTCTTATAACTCTAAAAGCATTTAAATATTCCTGTTCTGACTGTTTTGTTTTGTCTCTTCAGCCGTATCACACTGTACTGAAATCCTATTTCTTGTACATGCCACAAATTTGCACATAAGGGGCATGTAAATTAACATAATTAAGGAAGCCAGCACTTCATGGCCTTCCTTCTCTGCTCTTGAAGTCTGTATCTCCATGACCATATCCCTGGTTGCCAGACCCCGTATGGTAACCCAATTACACAACAGGAAACTACCGACCCATAGAGACTAGCCTTATGAGTGGGGCTGCTGCTGCTAGAATGGAATGCCTTTTGCTTCACCCAGACACATAGCCTCACTTAGACAGAAGGGGAGAGAAGAGTCATTCAGTCAAACCCTATTTGCATTTGGGACCACATCTGCCCCTGGTGACTGGAGTTCTCATTTCCGTATATTGAAAGATCAATTGTTATCAGGTTAATGTTCTCTTAGCATTATCTGAAAATCGGAAGGCATACAAAAACAAGTAAGTACCTGATGTATTCAGCGTTATCAGAGAGTTTAAAAAAAATATTGTTGTTGCCTGAGAGAATAAATTTCTTACCAATCTCAATAGCCTACTCAAATAGGGAGAGCTACTGCAATAAACCTGAGCTGCGTGTTACTAGCATAGTATTGGTAACATAACATGAGATTATTCAGCATAATCATTGCATTAAAAATAAAGAATGTGGGTGGTAGGAAAATCACGGAGGAATGAGGCTGTGTGATCACTCTGTAGTATTTAAATAGATGGAGGTTCTTTTTTTTGTGTGTGAATTTAGAGCTGTATGAAAGATTTCTTTTGTTGAATATCTACCACTGGAATGTAGTGGCTACAGCATCACAGAGAAGAGCACGTCTCTGCTTCATTTCGGCTGTAATCATCAAGATAATATGCATTGTAGCAATTATTTCTCAGTTTACCATAAATCAGGCAGTGGCATGTTTTGCAAATGGATCATTCACATGAACTACCGTTTTACATATCTGGTAGACTATTGCTTGCAGCTAGCTGGCAGTTAATTGCTGATAGTATTGTCCTCCATTATTTGATGCACTGACAGATCTGTCTGCATACTTTAGTTTTAATTTTAACATCTGTCCTAGAAAACATGCTAAAAATATGAGCCAGAGCAGCTGTTAATGTCTCTATCATTCTCTCTCCCTCTCATTATCAAAAGGTCCTCTATTATTCTCTGCAAAACAACATGCTTTGATTAATAGCTGAAGTTTGGCAGGGTTGTTTCATCATTGTTGTGAAGCAGTATACTCTACCTGACAACTTTAAGTTGCAAAGCTGTTTTAGCACACTTTTAGATGAAGAGAATCTGGTAGTGCTTTCAAACAGAGCATCTCTTATAAATGAATCTGAGCCACTTAGGACCAGTAGAAGGAGGTGACAAGTAATAGCAGTAGGAAAGTCACTATGCAGGGGACAGAAACATATGTCTGCTGACTTAAATTGTCATCTAGAAAGGTTGCTGCTCACTGAAACTTGCATTCAGGATGCAGTGGAGAGTCTATCCAGGTCTTATCTAGTCCACTATTCCTTACTGCTCTTTCACATAAGCACCAGTGGTACAGACAGGGGTGACCTGGTGTCCTGACTACAGGACTCCAGGGCCAGTGAGGTCAAAGAAATGGGGACGTAGACAGTGTTTGCCTTGATCCTACCAGTGAAGAGTAAATACTTTAGGAGGATTTGTGAGATTTTGTGTCAACAGTCGGTTTCATAGCCAGTGTTTGCAGCAGGTTTTCAGATTCTGCAACCCTGTAATTTGTTTTTTGAGGGTCAGCAGCACCTCGGGAGAGACAGGATCTGCATTACTAACTGGGCCCAAGGTATCTTTCCCAACAGGCTGGACAAACTGGTAAATGGAGCTTTAAAATGGGAACACTGTGAAGCTAGATATTTTTCAACAAATAAGGAAGTTGTTTTGGATAAGCGAGCCAAGATCCCAGGGTGGTAGAAACAGAAGGAACACAGTCACCAGTAAAACAAGGCTGAAGTGGAAACACTTCAAGCATAGGCATGCAAGAAGGAAATGCCTGCAGAACAGTCTTATGAGCGAAGCTCTCAATCTTGTACAGGGGAATTGGATGGGTGCCTCTCTGAATGCTCCTACAGTAATACCTGCAGAATTGAGAATGAGCAGGAGGAGCTGTGCAGCTTCTACACTTGAAGGTTTTCAGGATTGGACTGGCTAAAGCACTGAACATGCTGGTCTGAATTTGGTGGTAATTCTACTTCCAGTTAAAGACTGTGCTGGAGACCTCCTGAGGCTTCTTCTAATCACAAGGATTTGATGATTAAGGCCCACACCTTGCATCATATTAAAGAGATGAAAAAACTTACATTTTTGATGGTCATTTTAGGCTACAGTGGTACTATCAGAAGCAGTGCTTCATAATTGGTAAGTGTAAGCTTAATCTCACATCAGCTAAAAATTATGTTATCAGTTTAAGCTTATTTTCTATTTTCCCTTTTTAAATCAGTAGAGTTTCTCTGCTTATAAGTACTTACAATGAAGTATCTCTAAAGGATAATCCATCTTATTTTTAAGCAAATATTTAAGGTATATTTGGGTGAATAATTCCCTAAACATGCCTCTATATTTTCATTTGCTTTCAAGAGAGCTGACCAAGCAAGCTTTGCCTATATGCTTAGCTTAATGCTATCTGTTATTAAATGTAAGATGTCCTGCCTTGAATTTAGTGAGAGCTGTGCACTAAGTAGCCTCTACCAAATGGGTTTTCAAGTCTCAGCTGGAAGAAGCTCTGGGCAAACTAACTCAGATCTGACTCTGCTTGAATGAGATTTTGGATCAGAGATCTCCTGAATTTCCTTCCATCCTAAATGATTTTATAAATGATCAGTCAGATGTTAAGATAGTTTATATTTTAGAGTATTCTCCTGTGATTCATTTTAAATCTGAAATGATGCCATATAATAACTTTCAAATTCTTCAAAACACTTTGTAGCTCTCTCTATTAATTTATTTTTTAAATTTTACTTTGGAGATTCCTTTTTCATGTATGGACCCTAAGATTCATATTTTCTCAAATGCAATGATAATAAAATTATTTTTAAAGCTATTTCAAATGACCATTTACAATTTTGATCCTTTTAATCCTGTCAACAGAAAATGTTTGAGGGGCTGTTTTTTGCCTAAAGCAGATGTATACCTAAAAGCTGTAAAAAATGATTCTTAATTTCTTTTAGCATGCAGATTTCACTTTCAGGAACTTCTAAAACCCAAAAGTATTGCAGAGGGGAATGGTGTGCTTTACAATGGTCCTGTGTGACCATTATGTCTATTATTTATTTCAAAACTAGATTCTGACAGTTATAATAGTCATTCTTAGAATGAAATCATATCTTATTTACTAATTTCTGATCTCTTCTGTTTAGTGTTCATTGGAAAGAATTTGTCATTGTGTTCCTAAATGTGCATTATTTCACATTCAGGTAAAAATATTAAGTAGACAGTACATGGAAAATGGCAGCTTTCTAAATGTTCATAGTTTCAAGCAGTGTTTTATAACCATCTAAT
This sequence comes from Pavo muticus, assembly GCA_016647715.1. Lineage (NCBI taxonomy): Eukaryota > Metazoa > Chordata > Aves > Galliformes > Phasianidae > Pavo > Pavo muticus. The sequence continues at coordinate 238,918 of JACDJE010000584.1, forward strand.
AAAAGATCTATTTTAATGTCTGCTAGAGGACTGAATTGGAGGGAAAGGACAAAGAAATCACCAAATAAAAAAATGATCTTTTCTATCCTGAAAAAAATGTGAGTCCAGACAGCTTCATTAGATGAAAGAACTGCAGAGTATGCTGTGATACAACCCTGTGATGGGACAAAGGAGTATTGAAAAATATGGAATACTGTGACAGAACAGCTCTATTTTCATGGTGGATTGTTGATTCATAGAAAATTACCATTTTAGTCACCAACAAGAAAGATGTGGACTCTCCTCCTTGGAGATGTTCAGAAGCCACCTGTACATGATCCTGGGTACCTTGTTTGGGCCTGGAGTTTCTGCTTGAGCAGAGGTTGGGTCAGATGGCTCCAGATGTCCCTGTCAACCTCAGCCATCCCGTGATTCTGAGATTCTATGAAGTTACCTACTCCTTCAGTTTAAAGGGTAAAAGTTTAAGTCCTATTATGGATTAAAAAATAAATTGCTGAGAGCAGGCAAAAGGAATAAGAGTTTCATAGTTTCAATTAGAAAAATCCCTGAACAACCATTAAAATCATTATTTTCCTATATGTATGAAGTTCATTTTCTTCTAGTTTTTGTCTTTCTTGTTCCACTCAGATGTCTTAATAAAATAAAGATATAATGAACTTCTTAGCTAGCTCCTTTGATGAAGTTTTAGGTCCACATCTTGATTTATTGCTGAATCAATAATATCTTGTTTTTTAGCACTTAGACCTTGAAGATTTTCCTTCCTTTCTGATCTTTCCTGTATTTGTAGCAGAGACATGTCCAACATTGCCGTTAATGTATTTTTAGTGGATTTATATTTTTTCATCAAAAAAATCTAGAGTATATCAGCTCAAATATAACATAATGTCTTATCTTTCATTCAAAATTGAGTTGTCCTCCACTCTCATCTTTCCTTTCTTGTACACCTTTGCAATATTCTTTTTCAGAAATCTCTCAGTAACTACTTCAATCCAATACAGGATCTCAATCTCCTTATAGAGTTGTATAACATGACGAAAATAGAGCTTTGAAAAAATCTTTCACCTATTTTTTACTCTCAGAATTGTAAAATCTCTGTCCACTGCTTGTAGTGGATGAATAAGAAATTTTGTTATTACACATGAATAAGAAGTGTTATTCCACATGATCATATCCTGAAGAAGTAATTGTACTGTGCAGGTGTCAAAGCAAACAAAACTGTGAATAAAATAAATACAACACACCCCAAGTCCTGCTCTTTTGAGTAGTCCTTGAGTGATCTTCCTTTTAAAAGCAAAAGAAACAAAAATTCCTGCCAACAGCTGAAGTACGCAACCCTAAATAATAGCATCTCTCAGGCCTAACGGATGACTGGAAGACTACAGTGACTACAGTAACTACAGTGACAGCTGGAGCACCTCTCCTATGATGAAAAGTTGGGGGAGTTGAGATTGTTTATCTTGGGAAAGAGAACTCATTGCCCCTCACTGCAGAGCTTCTTTCCAGCAGGTCAGCCCCTAACGTGTACAAATGCATACAGTTATTCTTTCTCAGGTGTAGGACTCTGCTCCTGCCCCTGTTGAATCTCATAAGATTCCTCTCTGCCTGGCTCTCCAGTCTGTCCAGAACATAATGAATGGCAGTTCATTCAGCCTTCTGATGTGTCAGCCACTCCTCTCAACAATGTTTCACCAGCAAACTTGCTGAGGCTTCACTCTGTCCCTTCATCCAGGTCATTAATGAAGATCTTAAACAAGTCCAGACACAGTTCCACCCCCTGTGGAACACTGTTAGCTACAAGCCTCCAACTAGACCTTGCGCTGCAGATCACAAACCTCTTGAGTTGTGCCAGCCAGCCGCCTCACTGCTCACTTGTCTATACCACACTTCCTAAGTTTATGTACAAGGATGTTTTGCAAGGTAGTGTCAAAAGCCTTTTTGAAGTCAAGGTAGACAACATTCATTGCTCTCTTTTTGTCTACCCAGCCAGTCACGACATCACAGAAGGCTACCATGATTGGTCAAGCATAATTTCCCCTTGGTGAATCCATGTTGACTACTCCTGATAACCGTCTTCTAATTGCTTGGAGATGATATCCAGAATTTCTTCTATCACTTTTCCAGGAACAGAGGCGAGTCCGCTTGGTCTGTAACTTCCTTCATCCTCCTTGCCCTTTTTGAAGACTGGAGTGACATTTGCTTTTCTGCAGTCTTCAGGCACCCCTCCAGTTCTCTATGATAATTCAAAGATGATAGAGGTGATTTTTTCATTAGCATTTGAAATAAGCTGAGGTAGAATTTAATGGAAATGTTAGGTTAAGATAAGCTTTATGTTAGCACAGAGCCTTATATTAAAGTTTCATAGACCTCTTGGAATCTGGGGAGTGAAACTGGGGAAGGAGGAACAATTATCATATATTGATCTCTGTGACAATAACTTTTTTTTTTTTTTTTTCAATTAGAACTAAAAAGCTATTGATTTATTCAGAAAGCAGTCCAAATTCAATCAGCCATTGTAAGATGTTCTTATAATTAAAGGTAACTTTCAGGCATAAATTTTTATCTTACGCTTCTTCAGGATATATTTAATGAAATCTCACAAATAAAAAAAGTTGTACTTTAGAGAATTTTTCCAATATATTTCAGACTTTACAGTATGAAAAGAAAAATTTTGGATTTTCAATTTCTAAATTACATCTTTCTGTAATTTTCATCTTTCAGTACAGTGATGATATAGTCCATAATACATTTTCAACTGTCCATAAATAATTGACACATCTTGTTTATTGAACACATACAATTTGTCTTTTCTGAACTTAAAAACCATTTGGTTCTATTGTGTTTGATTCAAAAGTTTTGGTGCTTTTCATCTGACGTTATGAGTCATTGCATGAAAGACCAGCGAACAAAGGAAGAAAGAAAATCTCAGTTCACTTCATCGCTATCTGTCTTTATCAGAGTACAGTATAGTATCTATAAATACACAGGTTTCATAGAAAAAGGTGCAAGATGTATTACATAGCCTATGACACATCTACCATAAAGAGACCCTTAACAAGCCATTCTACAAAGTGACAAAAGAAATCTCAGAGAGGCACTTGAATAAAGTTTTAACCATGTGTTTGAAGTATCAAATACATGATATATACTTAATGAAAAATTCCTTATCATCTCTCTCTAATAAATAAATTAAAAATAAAATGAAATTCTAAAGGTCTTTTTATAGAAGAAAGGTACTATAAAAGATCATTCACTACAGATAATTTCTCCTTTAAAAATAGCATCTTGCAAGACAAAAGGTAAAATACCTCAAAATCAGTTGTACAAGTTCACCACAGATCTCTCTTTTTAAGGAAGATTTCCCAGTATTATAAGGAAAACCTGTGTTGTCAGAAAAAGTTTCTCAGCTGTATTCAATAGTGAAATTTTCCATGAGTCCTGTATAGAAGAAATTTGTTCTTGTAAGAGCAGTATCATTCCTTAAATAGGTTTCTACTCTCCATTTTTTTCTTTGTCTTTTCTTTTTCTTCATCTTTTCTTTTTCTTCTTTTTTTTTCTTTCTTTCTTCTTTTTCTTCTTTGTTTTTCTTCTGAGAATTTGCTCTGTCAAATAGTTTTATTGTTCTCTTTGTGTCTGTTGTGCTTTCCAAAGGAAATAAATAGGAATCATTACTTTCAGAGTGATGTACATACTTTACTGTGCTATGCTCTTTCAGAAATATTGTGAGAAATTATGCATATTTTTTTTTTGATGCATTAGCAATGCCTGAAGTGATAAACCTATTGTTTTAAGATTGCTACTGCTAAAAGGAAGAATGCTCAAGCATTCATTGCTTAAAGAAACTCACCTTTCTAAAAGATAGGAAATTTGCTTTTGAAGTCATAGTACCTCTGAGTGTAGTTTAATAAAATATATGGATGACAATGACTTCAGTAATACTTTGTACAGTGAGAGTCTGAAGAATGGATAGAATATTCTAGGAATCGCAGCATTTCTTCATACTCAGGAATTAAGAATAAAACCAGCAAATAGCCTGAAAACTGTAATTTTGAGGGAAAGAGATATTTTTCTTAGACATCCAATTTAGATACAATCTCTCATTCTTTTTGAAAATGGAAAAAGTGGAACAGAGTGTTGTATTGAAGTGTCAATTGTATTGCCTGCTGTAAGGCCATCAATATTTTTTGAAAGTTACCTTTAAAAGGGGATGTTTCAATAAAAAATGTTAAAAAACTCTGAATACTTAAACTTAGGTCAAACTCTTAGAAACCACGAGATGATCTCATATCAATACAACAACAGAATCAGTAAGAGAAAAAATAGATTTTAGATGTTTTTGAAGAGATTTAACCATCTGTGATTCTGTGATATTTAGATGAAATTCATGTATTATTTAATAAAAAAACATGATTATTATGAAGGATTTTTTTTCATTATTGAAATTGAAAATATTTTTATTAAGAGGAAATACTTGAAAATGAAATTACTTTTCCCTGTGATTATCAATTAACATTCAGATATTATTGAATTGCTTATTGTGATAGAAGTCTAGTAAAGGAATTTCTATTCCTTGATCAGTTATGCATGCAATTATGTATATATAATGAGTTTAAGTGTGTATATGTGTGCATGTGTCATTCCTATGTGCACTCATATAGACAAGCTTCTTCCTAAGCAATGTTTCTGAAAATCACTCAGGAAACCTTGAAGTTTATTTTTTGGAAGTAATTGGAAGGTTTTGTAGAACAAATGTATTAAAAAATATATGATTTTGCAGAACATTTCATATTCATGCATCTCTAAAAACTAAGAATTAGAGGAACAATGATGTAATTCTACAAGAAATCAGTAACCCAGAAGTTTTAATTAACTCTAGGTAAAATATCAATTAGTAACACTTAGTTTAAAAATACCCTTTAAGATTTAACAGTTTTTTTTAATTTTTTTTTTTTTTTTTTTTTTTTTTTTTTTTTTTTTTTAATGTAGCTGAAAGGAAAATGTAATATAGGTCTGATGTTTACATGGCTTTTCATGCACATACTCTCATTTTATAGAGTACAGTAATTGCATATATATCATTGCTTTTATTTTAAATCTCATATTTTTTTTCCTTCTTTCCAGCATCTACTGAAGTACTTTTTAAGGATGTGTATGTTTGTATTCAGAGCTGTCACAAAAATGTAAGTTAATAATTATTACTACAGGTAGGAAATGATGAGCAGCATTTTACATACTGTTATATATTCTCTTTATTTATCAAATTAGTTGAAAACGTGGAGAAAAGGAAGTGCTGTCAAAATTACTAGATAAATATAGGCTAAAAAATACATCAGTAAGGAAGAACACGAAGAGTAAGCTACTGCATCATCTCTCAAAACCTGAACCAACAAGGAAGTGATCATTCTGGGCACTTTTTCTATGATGTGTTTAAATTTTGCGGCTAGCAATTTTGTCCCTCCTGTGATGTATTTGCATTGCAGACAATAGCACCCATTACAGCAGTATGCTATTAACGCTGTCTCAGCTGAAACAGGACATAAACCCATGAGTAGTTTTTGCTGTTAGATTCAAGAACAGGAGGATATTAAATAGTTCATATGTCAGCTGTTAGGTTATAAAATTGATCTGATTGAACATTCATAGCTTCTTTTTGAGGGTTGTGTGTATGTTGTGCTTTAATTTCAAAATACAAATGCATTAAAATATTTTATTTTTACATTAGGATAGAAGAATAGGAAGACTATTTACTTTTTCCCTGTTCAGTCATTTTAGAAGTCTTTTAAAATATTACACTGAGAGATTTATTCATTAAATAGTACATTCAAAGAGGTAATATAGCAATAAAGGTGTATATCAAATCCATAGAAGTTATCAGAACACACACAAACACACACATGCTCACAAAAAATCAATAGAGCTTCGTCAAGTACCAGTGCATAACATTATTAAGTATACCTGAGAGAAAAATCCAAAGTGTATGAAAAAAAATATATATTCATTATCTATAAGACTAGACCTCAGCAGCAGCTCAACAAACACACACACATGCGGACACGTGTGCACCATACTAGCATTCTGGTTATTCCAGCATGGGAGTATGACTTATGGGAGCATCACGTACATAAAATCCTTACAGATTCCATATGGATACATCAGAGTCCTGTTAATACCTCCCATCCAGCAGTCTTAACACTACTAAGCACAAAACAAACCATTGGTCCTTTATGTCCCAAGAACTTATTCTGAAAGCAGCCTAGTTAGGCACTCTGCTTTTCTTCTATTCCTGTTATATGTTTGATTTAAATTGTGACTTAATTAAAAAACAGGTTACTTTTAGTGCATGAATCTTCTTAACTCAAGAAGCAGCATATGAAAAGAATAGAATTTTCACTTGGATGTTGCAGCTAAATCACATTAATAGCAAAGACAAATACTTGAACAGAAATATACATACTCACCAGAGAAGGCTCTTGCCCCTCCAGTCTGGCTGAGGATTCAGGAGCCTCTCTTTGACCCACTGGTTTGTCCTGTTCCTGGCTGGTGGTATAGCTGTGCCACCTATGGCTTGGACTTCCTCATGGTTCTGGGCATATGGGAATGTGTTCTCAATAAGGGCTTAGTGTTTTCATTATTTATTGCTTTCTAACTTTCACAATTGACACCAGTTGCTAATGACTTCATTGGTCAACTTCTTTGACTTTGTCTAGATCTGAAGCCAGATATGCTCATTTCCTGTGTTACTATCAAATTCTGGCATTCCATCCCAAAGACAGAATGTAAACAGTTCATCTTTGCTCTGTTATTTTTCACAACGTACAAATTAAAAAAGTAACAGAGGTAGATATAGCCCAGACTTTTCTGTTAGGCCTCCCTGGAAGGTATTGCTTGAGCTCTGTTTGTTTTCCTAGCAGATAATGGCATCATGCAGTGAGTTAGCACTGGGCAGATGTCCTAAGGGCTCATTTGCTCTTGGTAGTGTGCTTGAGTAGGTTTCACCCTGTGACACGTATAAATGCGTTCATTAGTGAGTAGGTAGATAGCTGTAATCTGCACTGTTATTAAACTCTTGGACATTATACCTGAATGAGAACTGTCCAATTTAGCTAGATTAACAGTATCAAGTATGTTTAATGGTAGGAAGCAAGTTGAATTTTATTTTATAAAACAATATTCACCACAATGCCTAGAGAATTTCCAAGGAGAGGACACAAGGCTTTTACTTTTGTACCTAGATTTTTGGTGCGTCATTCAGAAAGTCAGCCCTTCCATCAGATAAGCCTAAAAATGTTCTTGTTTAGTGCTATCAGTTAATGATTTTCATTCAGGTCTCTCTGGTATACTGATGATAATAATAATAATAGAATGCTGTCCACCTATAAGTAAAATTTCTTATTACATTTATATTCTCAAATTGATTTTATGAAGTCTTTCACTTCCATTGCTGCAAATCTTTCTTTATAGAAAGAAGAAAAGGAACCTTGTGGTGAGGTAAAATGCAATTTCTTAAATCAATTCAGTCTCAGAGCAGATTCATAATTTGCAGTTTTAAAACATGGTCCTTGCAGGTAAAGTATTGTATTAACTAATTAATAACAATAATAACAAAGAGAAAAAAGCACAACAGGAATCTAAGGAATTCCTTTGTATAGAAATGAGATGTATTCAAATGTATTATGCTGCTTTGCTCTTGGTCTTATCATATCCTGAGTAAGACATCAGCATTAATGGACTCTCGGCTTTCACCTAACTTAGTTACTAAATATAAAAAGAGTTCTGCTCTGAATCATACTCATAGTTGCATTTCTTGCTATTAGCTTCCACTATAGCAGTGATCTAATTAATATAAACGTAAATATAATATTTCTAAACTAATGTAAATCTGTAATAAATCATCTACAAAGAAACATTTGAATACAAAAGAATACATGGAACATATTCACTGCGATTATCCCTGGATGTAATGTAAAATAATTGCTGAAATCCAATTCCATGTTAGACACAATTCCCTTAAATGAAAACCTTGGTAGCCTGCTGAGAACTGGTGATACCACTCTCCTACATATATGACACTGTCTTTTATAGCATTGAATTTCTTAATTTAATCAAGTATACTGTTGAATTCTTTAAAAATGAACATGTTAAATTTACATTCAAAGACATCTATGCATTTATTTGGAATAAAGAGGTGGTTAAGTCTTTTTTTATTATTTAAAATGTGACCTCAGCAAACATTTATTTTGCTGATGCTGGAAAATTTTTATTTGCTGACTGCTGCTCATAATCAAATTTCCATTTTCTTAAATCATGGATTGAACCTATTAATGCATTTGAATGTTTAATCAGTGCTAACCATTCTATTTCCATCCAGATGCTCACTGATATTAACAACGACTTTAATCTTCTCATAGATCCTTGATTCTTTAATATGAAATTTATGAAATAATAGCCACAGCATAGTGCAAATAAAATCACTTTAATCTTTGAGGTCAATACTGTATTTATTCTATGATTAGGGGGATGGAGGAGGAATTTGTCTCTCAAAATGGCAAAATTCACCTGCTTATAAAAGAAAAGCAACATTTTCTTTTACTGAGGGTAAAAATTACACACACAAAAATATCAAGAACCCAACTGCTGAAAAGGAGAAGGAAATAGCAAACTTTTAGGCAAGATAACAAAATACTAGGCATTAGTAAAAATACAGAAAGGAGTATTTTCAGATTCCCACTGATGCAAGGCAATTTGGTTCCCTCACAGTATGTGACATGGTGTTTCTTCTGTTTAAAACAGGAACCTTTCCTGCAGTCATTTTCCCCTACTTGGTTTAAAATGGCAAATGCTTCTAGCCTTATGCAGTATGTCAGAGATACAAGCCTCATCTGTTACCAGCTGACAGTATCACTGCCTGGAAGTTAGGAGAGCATTCCTAAGAGAGTAGTTAAGAGGGTAGGGGAATAGCCTGCTTGCATGTGGTCAGATTGAGCATTCTGTAACAGGACCTCTTACCATGGAAGCATTTAAAAGAGAAAATGAGATACTGGACTTCAGTGCCGTAGGTAAAAATAAGAGCTTTTTCCTCAGACAAGAGACCCTCAGGACACAACAGCATGCTGTTCTCAGTTAAAACCAAAGCTGAGAGAAATGAAACCAAGTATCGTGCAGGGGTAAGAATCAGAGTGCACAGTGAACCAATGCAAGCCAATTTTTTTTTGTTTGCAGCCTTGTCAAACTTGGGCTAATCACTTCCCACCTGGCTTTCTTGGATCTTGGATTTCAGGAGCTCAATCCTGGATTGCTCATTTCAGAGATACAGCTGAAAACTGCACCCGTTAGAGGAGAGAAATGATTGCTTGTCCAACACAGATACTGAAGAGAACAGAAGCAGGACAGTTGACCCAAACTGATGAAAGGAATTTTCTATACCATAGAAAATATTTCATCATGCATATACCATATTTCTATACCATATTTCATCATGCAAAACCATAAAACTAGGGGAGTTGGCTGGGTGGTATAAAGATTATGAGGATAATTGGAGTTTTGCTATCTATTAAAAATACTCTTATGAAAGGTTACTGATAATTCATTGATATATAACTGAATATCAAGTAGTTTAACTGTAAGAAATATTATTATTTTCTTTGAAAGGTCTAACTCTTGGTCTTTCTGTATATTTTGACTTTCAAAAGCAAATCTGTGATTTGACCTTCTTGTGGCAGTCTACCTCAGAACAAGAATCCATGTTTGGTGCAAAACAAGCATAAAAGCTTAAACAATGAAGTTTTATCCTACTGTGAGTCTGGGTATGTCATATATTAGGAGCTGACATATGTTGGCTCAAATATTATTTCCCTGGCCTTGTCTTAACCAGAGGCAGTTGTCTGCATCTCTGTGGTTTGAAGTCTGTCATTGAGTGTGTATTACTCTGGACAGAATTTATAGCATCTTCATAAAAGAGTTGCTGCTTGAAATAGCTGAGAAAACATCGTATATATTCTTAGACATTTTTGAATAGGTTACCCTTTTCAATCAGTTAAAGATCTGATCTTGATTCCCTCTTCTTTTTTTCCTCTTTATAATAACACAATCTGTGAAAGAATACATCAGAGCGGAAATTGTTATTGCAGAATACTGTAATAAACACATCAGGTGTACTATACGAAAGCTGTCTGTTTATTTGGAGATGAAACAAAATATAAGCATAAGAGAAAATGTGAGCATATCTTTGGTGTCTTTCATTTTCACCTTTGGTAAGCAAAAACATTTCATATTATTGTTTATATTTTCCTTGTCTAAATTAATAGAAAAAAAAAAAAAAGAAAAAATCAGTATCTTCTAATAAAAGTGAATGCGCTGGCTGAGCTTGTCTTTATATATATTCAGAGCATATATATATTCTTTACATAAATTCAAAGCATTTACTCTGAACATTATTGATATTGCATTGTAACATGTCTAAAGGATAATATACCATTTTTAAACTTAAATGGTTGCAAACATAATAAATTACTCTTTTTAATGAACATGTGAAATGAAGGGAGTATTTTTCTTCTGAGCTATTATATCTTCTGTGATTCTTTTCCCTGTAAAGAAAGTTTTGAAAAGCTGCATTTCAAAAGACTCATGCTGGTACATTATTCTTATGAAGTGCCACCTACTTACTATTTTCTTAGTGTATGACAGGTGAAGGCTGCCAAATAAGTGAACTTTGGCAGGAAACAGAAAGCAGGGAAAAAAATAGCCAACCAGTATTGCATACATGGTGACACAATGCATACAATATCACAACTTTTTCGGGAGAAAGAAAAAATTGTGAGAGCAGTGTAGGGAGACAGAGTAGAAAGCAACAAATGAGACCAAGTCTGACCAGCCTTCAAAGATAGGCTGCAAAAATAGCAGAAGATTAAAAACTAAACTTCACATAGCAAAACAAAATCTATTCTCACCAAACCAAGATCTGGACAAAAAAAGTGAGAAAAAAAGGTTCACAAACTGTGAAGAATTATTACCAGGAGTGCTGATTTCATGGGATTCTATTTTTGAGCACAGCGTCTGTTTTTGATTAGATGCACTTAAGTTGATGCTTCTCTCTAACTTATAACTTAGGAAATAGTACATTAATTAAAGAAAGGTATCAGCTGTCCTTATGAAAAATGTTGCTTTCACTTGATTAGCTACAGTAAACCACATGTATTCAGCCTCTCAGTGATCTGCTGAGAAACTGTTCTGGTTCATACAGAATTATTAGGAGCGACCATACTTTCATTTGTTCATCTGTAGTTCACATATACCTTTGTGTTTTGTTTGTTTGTTTTTTTTTTTAAATGACTTTGCTGTTAGAAAGCAATTAAATGTTACATTAGTTTGTGAGTTTCTAAATGTATTTGTTTATCTCATTGAAATGAAACAATCACTTTTGTAATTGTTTTTGATGTAATATGTTAGAAATTTTCACTGAAAATGGTGCATTTTGAGAATTCTCACTAATTTTCTTCTCCTTTTCTCTCTGAAATTTGCAAGTCTTTTGTTTTTAATAAATTTTTTTCATTGAAAACACAGTTGAACTTGTATTATCTATCTTTGTCAAATGATTCTACTTGGATAAAGCAAGTATATTTTAATGAAAATAAACAGTAAAAAATGTTCCACCCTACTGTCATTGATGATCTTTCTTTATATTGGTGCGTCCTGTCAATTTGAATGCTGAAAGTCTTCCAAATATAATTCTAAATCTTTAAATTATGGCCTCAGAAATGTTATGGCAGGTTTAGTTTCCAACAATTCGCAGTCCATTATATGGTGTTCACTAAGCTGTGCATAAAGGCCTTTACTGCCATTAATGTATGTAGAACACACACCAGGCATCATTTCATAGTGAATGAAAGTTCTTTGCACACATTGTGGTGGATGCTAAAAGCTTACACATTTTCTAAGCTGCCTGATGGATAACAAAAAGAAAAATAATAATGCACTAGGACTTAGAAAATGTACAGAAAAAATGTGTGTTTCATGCAGTCCCTGTGGCACAAATTCAGGGGTGGGAAAACACTCAGAAAACTATTGCTCTTTAATCGCCCTAAAATTGTTAGGCTTTTCCTTAAATATGTACTTTCAGACACTCTTGTAGATATGATACTGTACTAGAAAGAACTTTGATTTTACTGCAGTCACTCTTGTTACTAATATGGTTATGCTCAGAGAACTATCAGAGACATTTTTGACATTGAATGCAGTCCCCTATAATTTCAGTCAACGCTTTTCCTTTTCAGAAGCCCTGTTTGCATGTTATCTGGTTACAGTTTTCTTCTGCTTGAGTTCCTATGGACATTCCTGTTGTATTAGGCGACAGCGAGGCTATTCGGGATGTCACGGGATAGTGCCCCCCCAAGCTCAGTAATTGGACAATGCACCTTTAGGGGGTGTAGACGAAGTAGAACAAGAATGTACTTAAACGGATGCCACGTGTGATTAAACGCCATTTTGCCATTTTGCCATTTTCCTGCACATCATATTGGTGTCTTATGCAGTTCTTGGCCCTGATCAGGTAATTGATCAGTCTCACAAAGGGTTAATACAGCCTGAACAGATCATTAATGACAACATATGGTGCACCTCTCTGAAGCAATTCTGTGTTTGCCCTTTGTGAGAATGTTATATTGCTATTTGCTATATTATTTGCTATACTGAATGCTTTGCTTATTTGCTATACTGAACGCTTTGCTTATTTAGAATTGCGCTTTTATCCTGTCGTTGAGCGGCAGATGACCAGGTATTGGTAAGATTTATCCTGCAACGGAAAGGGTTAAAGGTTGCAGATGGCCGGGGGTTCGGCGCTTGCTTATCCTGCAGTTTACGAAGTTTGTGGGGCAACAAATTCGTCTGCAGATGACCGGGAATTGGTGCGAGCCTACAGCTGTTTGCCAGCAGCTAGTAGAAGATCGATCAGGGATCGATAAAACTTATCCTGTAACTGCTGGTAAGTTACGGAAGAACCAGGTTTTGGTTTGCTTACCCTACAACACGCTGAGACTTGAAGGCATTTGTAGATGACCGAGGTGATTCGGTGCAGCTTCTCTTAGGCAACGGCATCTTTACTATGGAATCGCTACTTAAGGTAATATTTCAGCTTTCTAAGACTTATTGCGGCAAATCTGTGCCTTCTAAGAAGGATATTTACGCTGTTATATCCCGATTAAAGCGAGAGGGGGAGGTTAAATTCCCCCAGGGGGTTCTCGACTACCGGAGATGGGATGACCTCATCTCCGTGCTCGCACAACATATTATGAGCGCTCAGAAGGGTGGCTCTGAGTTAAAAACTTTTAGTCTGATACTAGCGGCATTAAAAGCAGCCCGGGAGGAGGGTAAGATATCAACAGAGGCTCGACAGATCCTGGGACTTACTGGTGGAGGCGAGCCGCCGGACCCGGGGGGGTCTGAAGGGGGTTTGGGAGCTGTTGTCTGCAGGAGCCGAGAGGAGACGGAGCATAACAGCAAAATGGCGCCGGCCGAGCTGACCGCTCCTAGCTCGAAAGAAGAAAAACAACAAGATCAAGGCCATTCGGAGTCTCATCCCCATTCCTTGCAGACGCATCCCCCGTTCACATCAAGCAGTTCACTGTATCCTTATCTAAATTGCATCAGTACACTCGGATTCCAGGGGGCGGAGATCCACATGAGCAGGATCAGCCCTTCTGCCCACCCAGGGAGGGGCCAGGCAAAAGATCTGTCCAATACGGACAGGAGGCGGAACCCACCGCCCCTGGCCACTGCCAGGGACGGTAATGAGAACGATTGCGCAAGGGAGAAGGAATGGGCTGGCCCTAGAGGAGGGGGGCCAGTAAGTAGAGGGGGAGGGATCAAATGACGGACTGGAATCGGATTAGATGGGAAACTTTGGGGAGGGACATGGTTCCGGAAGCATTGCCGGTGATTGTGAGTGATCGTGGTCCCGAATGGGTACCCCTCGACCCTAAAGGCGTCACGCGCCTGATGGAATTTATGGATAAGAGAGGCCTGAAATCGCCTCTGACACTAAACACGCTACAGGCTTTGACCGCACCGAGACCTTTCCTCCTACTCGACATCGTAAATCTAATGCGTATGGTGCTCAAGCTCAAAGCTTTGCAGATAGGCTTTTAGCTGCTGAGATCTGTGCAGCAGCAAGGGCTGTGTTTCTTATTTAGGGAAGCTAACGATGCTTGCTCCAAATCATACTGGCTGGCTTAATATCTCTCTAGCTTATATCTCTATAGGCGCCCGTGCACTAGCCAGGACATGCTCTATTCCTTTATCTGTAGCACGTGATGTCGTCCAGGCATGTCCCCACTGCAATTCTGCACCAGTAATACCGGCTGGAGTTAATCCTCGTGGCCTTGGACCACTACAGATTTGGCAAACGGACTTTACGTGGGAACCACGTCTATCCCCTCGTCCTTGGCTTGCAGTTACAGTGGACACTTCCTCTACTGTCATCGTAGCTACGCAGCATGCCAAGACTAACTCGTCCGCTGCACAATACCATTGGACTGCTGCCATTGCGGTAATGGGCTTACCTAAACAAATTAAAACCGATAATGGGTCCTGTTTCATCTCACGCTCAACCCAAGAGTGGCTAGCACTATGGGGTATATCTCACATCTCAGGTATCCCAGGCAACTCTCAGGGGCAAGCAATCATAGAGCGTGCCAATCGCCTCCTTAAGGACAAGATACGCGTCCTTGGGGAAGGAGAGGGTTACAGGGACAGGATCCCTGTGGCTAGACAGGCGGAGATACTAGCAAAAGCTCTGTACGCTTTGAATCATTTTGAACGCGGAGATTGCATTCGAACTCCCGTGCAGAAACACTGGCAACCCAAAATCTTAAGCGAGGGTCCTCCGGTTAAGGTTAGAGTGGACACTGGAACATGGGAGACAGGCTGGAGGATATTAGTATGGGGAAGAGGATACGCCGCAGTGAAACATGAAGAGACAGGCAAAATTGTATGGGTCCCATCACGAAAAGTTAAGCCAGATCTCAAAAACAACACTCTCTCTACAGAATTCACTGCTGGGAAAACCAAAGCCGAAGCTGGAACATAAACACCAAGAGACCTATTCAGTGACTGGCTTCTGGTACTATTCGGTGAAATTACATCATTGTTCACACAGATACTTAAAACTATAGTTCTGGTACTTTTAGTCTTTACCTGCCTTATATTATGTATTTTGTGCCTTACTGAATGTATTTAGCAATACTTAAGCCATTATAGATTTTCTTTTGTTAGTTTAAGGCCATGGGTGTTAGGATGTTAAAGGGATGTGCTGCTTCAGCCTGAGTGACCACAGTGAATCTGTACACAGGAGGCTGCGATGGATGCAAGAACATACGCAGAAGATAAGAAAAGTCTGATCCTTTTAAGAAGTGGCTGGGCGGACTGTTTGAGGGAATAGGCTCATGGCTAAAATAATTACTTAAGTTTCTTTAATAGGGTTTGCAATCTTTGTGTGCTTTTGGTTTGCCTTCCATGCTCTATAAGATATTTGTAGAATTGTAGAATGGTTTGCTACGCACGATATACACTGCTTTTGATAGACGTTTAGGGTATCATAGAATTCACGAAGTATTGTAACTAGTATAGGGTTTAGATAGATAGATTTAGGTGTGTGTAAAATCGCGTTCGCGTTGTAACGGGACAATGCTTTATTGAGCTTGGGGGAGAGGGAAATGTTGTATTAGGCGACAGCGAGGCTATTCGGGATGTCACGGGATAGTGCCCCCCCGAGCTCAGTAATTGGACAATGCACCTTTAGGGGGTGTAGACGAAGTAGAACAAGAATGTACTTAAACGGATGCCACGTGTGATTAAACGCCATTTTGCCATTTTGCCATTTTCCTGCACATCATATTGGTGTCTTATGCAGTTCTTGGCCCTGATCAGGTAATTGATCAGTCTCACAAAGGGTTAATACAGCCTGAACAGATCATTAATGACAACACATTCCTATGCAGTCATGTGGGGAACAAAGAGGAATAATTAAAAACAAACAAACAAACAAACAAAAACCTCTAAAAACTCAAATTATTCCTAAATGGAAAGTATAACATTTCAACATTTAAGGAAAATGGACAGGAACAGATAAGCAAGAAAACAGGGAAAAAGTACTACTGACTAAGTTCCGTGAATTACTTTTGGGTAGGGCAGGTGGTGAGGTGAATGGAGTAAATTATTCTAGCTAAAATCAAAGTTTTAAAAGTCAGTCTGTAGCACTTAGGATTTAATCATGTCCTTCTCTTTCCTGCATGATCAACTCTTTTCTCCAGTTATTTACCTCCTGCTAGTCACTTAAAACCAACTGCCTGTTTGTAATTGCTTATGTTTTTACATTAAGCATAACTTTTATTCAAGTATTCTCCACCACCCTCCACCATTTCTCCCAACTGTGGTTTGGAGATACATTTTTTTTAGCAGTTTTCAAGGTGCTGGAATTGGCACTGGACAAATTGTAAGCCCAATTCTGTAAATCTCCCTCATGTACTTCCTATGTTCATCTCAGCTTTACTTCGATTTACCATTCCTTTACTCCAATAACAACAACAAAAAAGCACCCACACAGACTTAAGTAAAGCTATTTAAAAGGCAATAGCCATGTAGCACATACGCCCTTGAAAAATAACTGTGAAAATGTAGATGCTCTCTATGTTATGCAGATAAATCAATTATTTCTTTAATAAGCATGTACATTTATAATTTTATTTAAATGTTAAATAAATAACACATAAAATAGATTTTTTATAGATTTTTAAGTTGCTTTATAATTGGAAGAGTTCACACACTTAAAATGCAAAAAGTACACAAATGGGAGATTAAAGTCAAGTATGCACCAGAAAATGAGTTTGACAATGTAGTTCATCTGTAAAAATGCACTATAAAATTTAACAGGGACAAGACAGCATTAAAAACTTGAGAATGGAATATAATTAGAATATAATATAAAATATTTACTAATACTCTCACTAGAGCTTTATACAAAAATGCAAAGTATGATTAACTTTTTTTTTTAATTTTTTTTTTTTTTTTTTTTTTTTTTAAATTTTCCCTAGCACTTTTGCTTTCTTTTGCTTCAGTGGAAAATTTGCTTTCGTTTTCCTTTCAACTTTTACAAATATGTTTTTATTTTCTATTAATAGCAATGTCTAGGTTACACAGTTAATTGGCAAAACAAGTACTATTCTATGGACCATTCATGATAGTTTAAATTTAAGTCAAAGTTGTGTGAAGTTACTACTGATAAAACCATTTGAAATGCACAGTGAAATAAAGTGCTCTGCTATATATTTTTAAATGTTTTTATACAAGCTAACTAGAATATGCTGAATATGCACCTCTGAAAGACTGAACATGATAAAAAGATAGCAGCTGGAATAGTCATGAATTCATTTCTTAATTTCTACTGTGCCAGACAAAGCTCATACATTTTTGAGAATTGCCAAGTGTTACATTCAATATTTGCTTGGTATTAACTTGGAATTATATCACCTGCTTGAGTTTTGTTCTTGAAAACGATACAAACTAAAAGAAAAAACAGATTAGTGACTGCTAAAACAGATCATAAAAAATAATAAAAACAAACAATGACAAAAACCACCAGGAAATATCTTCCCAAAAGAAGGAGCTCCTGTGTTACCTGAGGATTCTAATGTTTTCTATTTTGTGTGCAAAAAAGTCTCAGCAGTTCTCAGCAGTTTAGACCTGTTCAAAAACTTTGTGATGGATTATATTTCCATCAGAAAAAGCTGATCATTCAAAATGAAAGCTTAGTGAAAACACGACTGTATCAACAAAAATCTTCCAGGAGCACAGGGTTGCTTAAAGCTAGCCCAGCCAGCCAGCCAGCCAGCAATCCATCTGACTCTCCCAAAGTCAGTGGCTGGAGGGTCTCAGATCTGGATCCAAACCCTAACACTCAGTGCTGGCGACACTGCTCCCCAGCTTTGGAAATTCAGACCTGTCAGCCTTGGTATGTGAGTGGGAAGGCTTTCGGGAGAGATCATTACTGTGCACTCTGGCAAGCAGGAGTGAATTCTCCTAGCTTTGCACAGCTTCAGCTTTGCTGAAGATGTCAGTAGCAATATGATCCATGTGCTGCTGCTGTTCAGAGGTGGGAAGTAAATGGTGGTTTTGGTCTGTGATTTTGAATGTCAGAAAGACAATGAAGGACATTTAAAGGAACTGCTCCTTTGTCTCAGCTTTGTGGCTGATATATTTTTTTCCTGTCCCTAAAACACAAAATACAAAACTGAGGGGGAAGTCAGTCACAGAGAGTGTGTACCTCAACTATGTTCATGGCTGCATCATGGCAGATTTCTTGTGTCATCTTATGCTGCAACTTACTGTAGAAAAACTGCTTTAGCAGGGAGATTAGACTAAATGATCTCCAGAGTTCCTTTCCAACCCCTACATTTCTGTGATTCTGTGATCATGGCAGGCATGATGATACCTTTGGTAACCCTAGCCTTAACACTATATTACTTTGAAAATAAGTTTTCCTCCCTTATTGTTTTCATGCCTTTGATGTCCATTGAGTAGAACTAATACTTCTGTAATTAAGTCCTATGCATCCAAAAGTTCATATATCTGTATTCTTTTACTATCCTTTTACAAGTCTAGAACTACATTACAGTATCACATGTCACTCTATCTGGATGTCTGCAGGAGAAATCAGTCAGCTTATGAAACCTTTGAGCTTCAAAATAAATGCTTACTGTGTATGTATCAATTCTTTTTTAAGAACTACAGATTTTCCATTTTATATATAAGCCTTTGACTTGTTTCAAGGGAAAGGGCTTAGCTTCATAGTCAACATTTGTTTTCCCCAGTTCTTCGCAGAGAATTATAGAATGGTTTGGATTGGAAAGAACAACATGATATGATTTAGTTCCACTCCATGCCATGGTCAGGGACACCTCCCACTAGATAAGTTGCTCACATCCCCAAGCAAACTGGCCTTAAACATGCCAGAGTCATGAATCATCTGTTTATTCCAAGGCTACTTTTAAATCTCAAACAGGATTTTGAAACTTATTTCTTATTGAAAGAGTACTTCAGTACTATAAAGAACACTTTTTTTTTTTTTTTAAATGCAGACTTTGTTTTTTGTCTTTTACCACTCCGTTTCTTGAAACATGCTTCTGCTACAATATATGGACAGATTCTGGAGTATTGGATCTTTAGCACAGACTTTCTTTTTGGATGTGGGTGAATTGCTTAAGATAATTCTCCAGATTTTGTCTCCAGTCAATGAAGAGAGACAGATATCACTAACAGGCAATTTATTTCATTTTTCTTAAATATTAACTGAAAGAATAGACAAACTTACAGGCACGCCTCCTATTTGTCGACTAATATGTTCAGTATGAACAAATTCATTTGTAGATTGGAGTATAATACTGTTTTATTTCAATGTCATGTTACAAGATTTAGTTAATTAATTAATTATTGCAAAGCACTTTGAGAACCCTGGAGAGAAGACATTAGTAAAAGTACGTGATGTATTTTAATAATTTTGTATTTAACAGAGTTAAGTGAATTACCTTAGAGCCCTGAGGATCCTGGGCATGATTAAGAACTGTTGACTGCTTTACAGAAAGTACAGTCTCTACTTCCTTCTGCTTGGCAGCTTTCTGACTTCCAGCTGTCCTCTAATAAAAAGAGAGTGTGCATACTTTTATGCATGATTTTTGAAAGGTTAGAAAAAAGTTTTCAGAAAGCAGACACTAGTTAATTTTATTTAATCAGAATCCCTGGGAAGCTGCTATGGAAAGAAAAATCTGTAGGAAAGCTGTTTGATATTTGGTGAAAATTGAGTCACCTGGAGCAAGAACTTTCTGCTGTATGGAAAGCCTAGGATTTTCAACAAAAGGCCCACCTGGCTAAGAAAGGAGCTTCTTAATGAACTAAAACTCAAAAAGAAAGCATTAAAGGAGTACAAACAAGGCTAGGAAACTTGAAAACTTTGTATATGTATGACTAGTGACTTAGGAACAAAACCAGCAAGGCCAAAAAACTGTTGGATCTCCAACTTGCTAGAGACTTACAAAGTATTGAGAAGGAATTCTACAGATACCTTAGCAGCAAATGGATCCAAAGAAAATAATAGGTCCAGTGATGGATAAGTATATCTGCAAGTATCAGTACAGAAGGAAGAGTAACTGCAGTGGGAGACCACTAAACTGGGGACTACTCTGAAGTATGTCTTGAAATCCATCTGCCAGATGGTATTGATTTGGATGTGATGAAACTGTGGGCTGATTGCAAGGCTCTCCTCTATTATCAATGAAAAGAAAATAGTGTCAGGGAGAGGTACCTGGCAATCAGAACGAAGTTATTGTGATATATAGTTCTTAAAATAAATAAATAAATAAATAAATGGCAAGACGAAGCACCTGGGAAATTGGAATTGATCTGGAATCCTTTTATTTCCATACTTATGAAAGGACCAAAATAGGAAGTAAAAATGAATATATCAAGGACAGTGCTTTCCCAGCCTTCATGTCTTCTGCAGTGAAATTACTGTCTGCAAGCATGAGAAAAGAGAGATGACTGTTAAGACTTGTGATGCCATCACATCTGATGGAAGCTGAGGTCTAGAAGATGGTGTTGTTATGCATCCTGAAAATTGGCTGAATTGCCGAACTCAAAGAATAGGAACCAATGTCCCCTTGTCCTCCTGGTGGCTGATATAGTACCAGCGGATATACTGAAAACAATTTTATCCAGTATTTTAATTGGTGACTTGGAAAATGACACAACAGACACACACAGTCAATCTGCAGAGACATTACAGCAAAGGGAGTGACTGACACAATGAAAGAAAGATCTTCAGGTTTGAGGGACCCTGATAAAGTTGATTAGATAAACAGAAAATTTATTAAGTTTGACAAGTACAAAACTCTGGGGTTAGTGTAGAACTTTTCTGTTGAGGCTACTAACAGATCCGCTGAGTAGTATTGTTGAAAAGGCTTTGAGTTCATGATGGATATCAAATGAAATCTCAGTTCACATTGTCATCTCTTAACAAAACAAAGCAAACCACACATTGTCTTAAAAGAAGACAATAAAATTTTCTTTCCCTATCTTGTGCTGGTAAAGCTGTGACTGGAGTACTTGGGTCCAGTTCAAGGGGAGTAGTAAGAAACTGGTACTGATTCTGCTGAGGGATACTGTGACAATCAAGGGCCTTAAGCACAAGGAAAGAATGAAGAAACTGCACCTGTTTCTTTTGCTGAAGGGTAGTCTAATAGCAGCATGCAACTGTTGGTTGAGTAAGACTGAGCCCAGCTGCTGATGGGATTACATGTATGCTTTTTTCCCCTCATACATACACATATATTTCCCACTAACAGATTTCATTCTGAAGTGCTGTGGGGAGATGGGATTAAGCCGTTTGTGCTGTGTCAGCGTGTCTCTGCCTGTGTTCGTGTGGGTGTCTGGCCCTGTAATTATGTGTACAGTGTATGCAGTGTGGTTGTGCATGCAGGAAACATACTCAGCCTTGCTGCTGACTGGACATGGGAGCACAGAACTGCAGCAACCTCTTCTCTTTTAGGTTACTGGATTCAGCAAATCCCATGTATAAGTACCAC
>JACDJE010000584.1:265227-321444 GCA_016647715.1 Pavo muticus
CAGCTCCGCCCCTGCTGCCTCAGCAGCCCGCCCACAAGCTGCCAGCCCCCGGCGCCGGCGCAGTGCTTTTGCTGCCTTCAAAACAGCCCTAAAAAGAGCTTTTTCGTCGGCTTTTTCGCTTTAGATCCCTTACCCGCAGTCTTACCTGCTCTGAAGCTGGTCTCCTCAGCAATAACTTTCAAAAATTCATATTATGAAATTGAACATTTTATTTTCACAGTATACAGACATGATGAATAGTTCACATCCAGATAAAAAGATTTCAGCTACATTAAAAGGAAACACAAAGCAAATTCAAAAGTATTTTCATATTTGAAGTTATGGAACTTGCATTTTTGGCAGGAAAAGAAACAATCCACCAGAAATTTTAATCAGAGAAGTATTAATGTGATGTCCCAGATCAGAAAAGGAATAGATATATGGCAAACAATGATTTTTTTCTTTTTAATTGAAATTCTCAAGATCATAATCCTGAAATAAATCTTTTGAAGTGTTTCCTAATTTTAGTTGTCCTTAAAGGCTATATACTCTTTCTCCCTTTTTTACGTCTCCCTATTTTTATCTCCTTTTTTCATTTCAACATCCTGCTTTTCCTTCCCCTACTATTTTCCTTTTTCTCTCTCTCTCTTCCCTTTCTCTTTTCACTTTTCCCCATTCCCTTTCCCTTCAGCTTTCTGTTTTGCCTTCCCTTCCTGTTTCACCTCTTTTTCTGTCCACTTTCCTTCCACTTTTTTTTTTTCCCCCAAGAGTTCTCTCCTTTGCTTTTCAAGGATTTAAAGCTATGCTTATCATCTTCTCAGAGTCCTTAATATTCAGATCAGATAACAACAAGGCATCAAATCTACCAAATTTGTAAGGATATTCTTATATTAGCATTTCAGCTTGGCTCAAAGGTATGCTTTTGAAGCAATATATATATTTTTTTACCTTCTCTTCTTTATTTCTTGTCATGCAGCAGTTTTAGAACACACAAACAGGATTTCATTTGTTTAAATAAATGAACGATGAAAAATGAATAGAAGAAAATCACAAGCATATCTAACTCATGCAATTACTAGTGGGCATCCTGTTGACAGGACCAAATCATATCTAGTCTAAAGGAATCATCCTATAATGTGCATAACGTGGGTGTTGTGACTTCAGTGTTTGGTTGTATATATCCACTCCTATCATACTGTATTTCTTTTTAATGTAAGCAAACCCCAAATGAGGATGTCTAATTTGATTTTATCAGCCTGAAAGATCAACTGAAAAAACTGTTAATTACTGCAGTTTTCTTTAATAATGAAAGATGTATAAAGATGTGTACTGCCCATCCTATCCTAGTGATTTGCTAGTTTGTTGTTATGAAGAAATCCCTGAAATAGTGTGAGAATATTCAGAACCATTTATTCCATTTCACTATGCAACTGTAGGTAGTTTGAGAGGTGAACATCCCAGTGTTTCACCTAATCCAGGAGAGGGAGAGAGAATGAACAAGATTCAAAAGCACAGTTCCACAGAGTGAAATTCAGCTGAAAAGCTGGACATCCTTTGGGAGTTGTGCTGAAAAGGTAAATCTGGTCTCCAGGGTTCCCTATTGTTAGTCAGTGAGCTATTCAATTTTAACATCCTTCTGAAGGATCTAACTCTACATGAACTTAAATGGAAGATACATGGCTGATCTCAGGGAAATGCATTGTTTAGATATGACCCATTGCTTTATCTGCTAAAACTGCAATTTGAAAAGCAATAACATCCAGCAATCATCCTAAGATCTTTGAAAGTTCATTCATGAATAAATGGTAAGCTAATTCAGGAAATGAAGCAAATATCAAGTATTATTATTATTACTGTTTTAATAAATCATAGAATCATTGAACGGCTTAGGTTTAAAGGGATCTTAAAGATAATCCAGTTCCAGCTTCTATATTATGGTCAGGGTTGCCAACGGCTAGATTATCCACTGAAAAAAAAGAAAATTCTTTGAAGACCCTCATTCATTATGCTGAATGTAATCAGAAATAACAAATGAAATAAATGTTAGTCTTGATGCCTCATGTCTGATGAAATATCTGAAAGTACTTCCTCATTGTGAAACCATGCAAATAAATGTTATCCTATTAAATGGCCAGAGAAGTGAAAACATAAAGGTAAAAATCCCCAAATACAAGCCACAGTGAGAAGGCTTAAAATAATATATACATAATTCTAATCAAGCTACTATAAGATATTATACACAAAAAAAACTTGTAATACAGAATCACAGTATGATTTGGGCTAAAAGGGACTTTAAAGAACATCTAGTTTTTCAAAATTGTTTATATTCAGAAAGTGACATGATATACGATATGATAAGACATCACATCATATCACCTATGTTAGTAGGTTTACCACGACTGCAATTAATATTAGAGTTTTTTGAATTTCTCTGTATTTCTCATAGATTTGTTTAGTATTTCTATTATATTTGAAACTAGTATAATGTTTTATCAGGATCATCAGCAATAGGTTGCATACATGCTGTCTAAAGAAATATGGTACATATAGATCCAGAGAGTAGCCAATTTAATAAAATAAATAAATAAATCAAGAATTAAGTTTTCTATTTATGGATTTCCTGAGTGAACATTGGCATCATATCTCTAGTGTATGGTGTATGAAATTACTCAGATCCTTCTGAAAAATGACCATTTTGTAACTTTTCTATGAACAATTAATTATTAGTGGGTTTGAAATGGGAAGTTGGAACAATATTCATTGTATCCAGAGAGCAACCTCTTCATATATTTCAATTTGCTGAGATTCTCTCTTAAAAATACTACTGCTCAAACAATTTGAATAACCATTATAGAAAGTAATGATTTTGTCATTCAGAATCTACTAAATAGATGTCTTAATTTCTGCTCCAGTCATGTCTTTTGCATAAAGACAGTAAGCAGTTAACATTGCTGAAAACGCTTTCTTTTTTACCACTAAAGTTTTTGTTGTGTTTTGCTTTGTAACCATTGTGCATGTGTGTATACAGGAGGAAGGTCACTCACTACCTTTTCTATGGTCAGTTTAAGCCATGTTGCTATCATATTTTCATTTTTTCAAACACATCTCAGAAGACAAGAAAGGATTTTTCTCCCATAGTTGGCATCTCCAAGTGGAGCATTATAGAAATGCAACTTGCCAAAAAGACTATGAGGAACATAAATGTAGGATAAAGTTATAAATAATAAGCAATATGATGAAAAAATCCTTTAATTTTAAGGCTTACTAACAAGAACATTTATTAAGCTTTTTGTTCAGAAGTGGATCCTGAGGTTGATCAATTCATGCATGCAGTTAAATACCTTTAAAATGAAGTTTCCAGGACAAAACAACAACAACAACAACAACAACAACAACAAAAACAAAAACAAAAACAAAAAACCACAAAAAGCCCCCCCATAATCCCATAAAACATGATTACCATTTAAATGTTCATTTGCTCTGATGTTTTTTCATACTCACATCAGCTAAAATACGTGCTAGAAAATTCATGAAATTTTAATATATAATCCTAAGATGAATTGAAAAATGATTTGAAATGTAACCTAATCAGAAATTCATATAAATAACTGCCCCAACAGTCCTATCCTGATAAGTGTCTTGGTTTGACAAAGTGCATATTTCTCTCTTCTCCTTGACAAGACTCACATTCTCTCACTTAGTTGTACAGGAGGACTGCAATAACCCACAAGCAACAACTTTTAGAGAAAGACATTAGTTTCATTGTGGCAATACAGTGACAGGAGCTGTAAAATAATGATGTCTACACCTATGATTCTCACATATTTTTTCTATATATTGAAGTTAGAATGTCAGTACATATTAATTCAACACTTGTGTTTGTATTCTGACAGGATATTTTGCCTGAAATAGCACTGCTATTTGAGGCACAATAAAAAAGGCATTCCAATGAATTGAAAATACTCTTATATTTTTTAAAAATAAATGGACTATATATTTTTTCTTCATGGTAATCTTTAAGAGCTTTGCAATCAGCCGTCTTTTTTCATCTGCCATCTGCATGTTCCTGCACTCATTCAGGATGTCATACAGTTCTGAATAAAAAGCCTCATAAGGTCATTTTCTGCCTTACAGCTTAACACTTAAAAGATTTGGCATATCTGCATTTCCAAAACGCAGAGCATTGCACCCAGAATAACTTTCCTGTCAAATGACAATTCATATCTATGCAAAGCACAGCTTTTGTTTATGTGTCACAGGAATGATTATGTGTAGATTAGTTGAAGCTTGAAGAGGTGTCTTTGCTTTTCCTGACAGAGAACATGAACAGGCAGTATGGAGCTAGAAATCAGCTGGATATATGCCTTACAGAATATTTTTTAAATTGACTCAGGAGCTGAATTTTACAGGTGTTTTCATTGAGTCATAGAATCACTGAGGTTGGAAAGGAACTCTAACTTCAGGTCTGACTGTCCAACACATCATCCCCATGCCCACTAAACCATGCTCCAAAGTGCTATGTATTTCTTTAATACCTTCAGGGATGGTAACTCCACCACTTCCCTGGGCAGCTTGTTCCAATGCTTGACTACTCTTTCCAAGAATAAATTTTTCCTAACATCCAACCTGAGCCTCCCCTACGGAAACTTGACGCCATTATTTCTCATTCTATTAGTAGTTATCTGGGAAAAGAGACCAATTCCCAACTTGCTACAACCTCCTTTCAGGTGTAGAGAGCAATAAGGTCTCCCTCAAGCTTTCTCTGCTCCAGGATGAACAATGCCAATTCCCTCAGCTGCTCCCCATAAGACTTGTGTTCCTGACCCCTCACAGCTTCTTTGCCCTTCTCTGAACAGACTTCAGGGCCTCAATGTTCTTCTTGGAGTGAGAGGCTCAAAACTGAACACAGCACTTGAGTTGCAGCCTCGTCAGTGCCAAGCACAGTAATTCAGTCACCACCCCACTCCTGCTGAATACACTATTCCTGATGCAAGCCAGGATGTCATTGGCCTTCTTGGGCGCCTGGGCATACTGCTGGCTCACGTTCAGTGAACTGTCGACTAATACCCCTAAGATACTTTTTCTCTGCACAGCTTTCCACCCACTCTATCCCAAGCCTGTAGAGATGCATGGGGTTGTTGTGACCGAAGTACACAACATGGCACTTGGTCTTGTTGAAGCTCAAACAATTGGCTTCAGCCCATCAATCCAGCCCATCCAGTAAAGAGTACACCTGTCCAAGCCACGAGCTGTCAGGTTCTGCAGTAGAATGCTGTGGGAGACCATGTCAAATGCTTTACTAAAATCTAGGTAGACTATAACCACAGTCTTTCCCTCATCCACTAGAGGATTCACCTGGTCATAGAAGATCAAGTTGGTTAAGTAGGACCTGCCTTTCATGAACACTTTTTGTCTAGGCCTGATCCTCTGATTATTCTGCACATGCAGAGTGATCACACTCAAGATGATCTATTCCATAACCTTCTCCAATACCAAGGTCATGTGAGCAGATCTTTAGTTCTCGGGATCTTCCTTTTGACACTCATAGGTGGACATCAGATTGGCCAACCTCCACTCACCTTGGACTTCTCCAGTTGACCAGGACTGCTGATAAATGAAAGAAAGTAGCTTAGCAAGCACTTCCACCAGCTCCCTCAGTTCCCTTGGGCGAATCCCATCTGGTCCCATAGACTTGTAACAGTCCAGATGGAGTAGCAGGTTGATAATTGTTTCCTCCTGAATTATAAGGTTCCTCTCCTCCCCATCCCTGTCTTCCAGTTAAGGGGGCTGAATACTCTGAAGATAACTCGTTTGATTATTAAAGGCAGAATCAATGAAGGCATTGAGAACCTCAGTCTATTCATCCTTGGTGGTAACGTTTCCCACTGTATCCAGTAAGGGACAGAGATTCTCCTTAGCCCTCCTCCTGTTAATGTATTTGTAAAAATATTTTTTGTTATCTTTTACAGCTGAGGCCAGATTAAGTGCTAACTAGGCTTTTGCCTTGCTATTTTTCTCTCTGCATCCTTGTACACTTCTTGAGTTGCCTGTCCCTTCTTCCAAAGATGGTGAACTTTTTCCCCCAGAATCTCAGCAAAAGCTCCCTTTCTAGCCAAGCCTATCTTCTTCCCCGCCAGCTCATATTACGGCACATGGACACAGGCTGCTCCTGCACCTTTAAGACTTCCTTCTTGAGGAATTTCCATCCTTCCTGGACCCTTTCACACTTCAGAACTGACTCCCAAGGGACTCTCCCAGCCATTGTCCTAAACAGTCCAAACTCTGCCCTCCAGAATTCCAGCTGACATTTTTGCTTTGCGTATAAATAAAATGGCACCAAGTTTGGCTTCATATCCTTATACATGCCTGAAATAGTATCCACTATCCATGCAGATCTTGCACTTTCAGACTCCCGAACACCTGTTACACAAACCCTCAGCTTCATCCTATCAAAAAAAGACTCAGAGGTGTTCTTTTTAGAGCAGATGTTTTGCATTATTTTAGACAGTCTGCACTGCAATAAATAATACATTAAAGTAATTGTCATTTTTAGAGCTACATTAGGCCTAATGCCACATGGAGAGAGCCAGCTCATCCTAGGACAGATTAGATTTAAGTAGTGTTTAATGAAATAAACCTCTTAATGCCCCTTTACCTGCAAACCATGTGTCAGAATTCACCTCACAATGAATCACTTTATTACTGTAAAAGCAGTAACTGCTGCAAACAGGAAAACTTCTTCATAATGCAGGCTCTTGTTTTACATCTTCTCTGCAGCATCCTTGAGCAGGGAACCATAGAACTAGATCACCATGAAGGGAGGTGCAAGAGAACCTAAACACTTAAAAGGCTATTTCAATTCTGTTTGTATCATTTGTCAGCACAGACAATATTGAAAAAATACCTACTGGAGGAGTCATTCTTTTCAAGCAAATAGGGTGAAGTAAAGCCAAATTGGAAGCATCACAAATTCTGCTGATAGAATAGCTCAAGAAATTGCATTGCAATAAATCACCGAGAAAGGGAGGTATTCATGTGAAACTCTATAAGGAACTAAACAGTAAAGTAGCTGAGTCACTGAGGAAAACAGGCAATTCATGAAAATGCTGATTCTTCTGAGGGACGCTATTCTTATACTTTTAAATAAAGTTGTTAAAATGATTGCTGTACTGGAAACCACTATGGATTACCTTTGATTTCAAAGGATGTGCTTGAATAAATCAACTTCTAAACCTCTGACTGCATTTTTTTTTTTTTTTTAATTTTTAGATATGTCAGAATATTAGCCAAAGTCACAGTTTGTACTGTTCTAGTTTATACACTAAGGTACATGGAAAATAAAGATGAGGTGATTGGTGGTAACCAACATGGCTTCACCAAGGGCAAGTTGTGCTTGACAAAATTGGTGGCGTTTTATGATGGAGTTACAATGTCATTGGATAAAGAAAGAGTAACTGACGTCATCAACCTGGACTTATGCAAAGTGTTTGACACTGTCCCACACGACATCGTGGTCACCAAATTGGAGAAAAATGGATTTGATGGGTGAACTACCTGCTGGATAAGGAATTGGCTGGATGGCTGCACTCACAAAGTTGCAGTCAACAGCTCAATATCTGAGTGGAGACTGGTGACGAGTGGCATTTCTCAGGGTTTGGTGCTGAGACTGGTGTTATTTAACATCTTTGTAGGTGACATTGACAGTGGGATTGAGTGCACCCTCAGATAGTTTGCAGATGACAACAAACTGAGTGGTACAGTTGACATGCTAGAGGGGAGGGATGCTATCCAGATGAACCTGAACGGGCTTGAGAGGTGGGCCCATGCCAACCTCATGAAGTTCAACAAGGCCAAGTGCAAGATCCTGCACCTGGGCTGGGGAAATTCCAAGCACAGATAAAAAAATTGGGTGGAGAATGGCTTGAGAGCAGCACTGAGGAGAAAGATTTGGGAGTGCTGATTGATGAGAGATGCAACATGAGCTGGCAGTGTGTGCTTGCAGCCCAGAAGGCCAACCATATCCCGGGCTGCATCAAGAGAAGTGTGACCAGCAGGACAAGGGAGATGATTCAGCCCCTCTACTCTGCTCTCATGAGACCCCACCTGGAGTCCGGTTCTGGAGCCCCTAACACAAGAAGGACATGGAATCGTTGGAGCAGGTCCAGAGGAGGGCCAATGTTGACCCCTGAGCTATCTTAATTTTGGGGATACACTAATCCTGATGCTATTCTTATTTATCCGATATCAAATAAAACTTCTATGAAAATGATTTAAAACAAACAAACAAACAAACAAAAAAACCCCAAAAAAACCAAAATGCCTTTTTTTTATCCTGGATCTTGAAGTCCATCAGTAACTGTTTTGTCTTTCATTAAAGCATGCTCTTCACATCAAAGTAAATTTTAAGGGTAAGAATGGAAAAATTGTAAGCATTCCTGGAAAGCAGAGGGAATAGTTAAAAAAAGGTAGTTGTTTGTTTGTTTGTTTGTTTTTTACTTGGTACTTTGTTAAAGAATAGTAAAGGATCTTCTCTTAGATATAAACACATTTTATATTGAAAGGCAACTTCAGAAGAATTTAAGACTGTATATGTCCTTCTGGATGGAGGTTCTGTACTTCATTGTCTGTTCCCCCTCTCAATGTCACCTGTAGAACTGATGAGCTCAGTGTATAACTTCTGCTTGGTCACTAATGAAAATCAGAATCACAGAATTACAGGGATTGGAAGGGACCTCAAGAGATAATTGAGTTCAGCTCACCTGCTAAAGCAGGTTTCCTAAAATAGGTCGCACAGGTGGACATCCAGTTGGGTACTGAATATCTGCGTAGAAGGAGACTCCACATCCTCTCTGGGCACTTCCCTCTATCTGCCGGCCACGCTCTTTTTAATGCACCCCAGAATATCATTGGCCTTCCTGGCCACAAGGGCACACTGCTGGCTCATGGCCAACCTGTTGTCCACCAGAACCCCCAGGTACTTCTCTGCAGAGCTCCTCTCCATCAGATCATCCCCTAACCTGTACTGATGCATGTTGTTATTCCTCCCCAGGTGCAAGACTCTACACTTGCTCTTGTTAAACCTCATCAGATTCCTCCCTGCCCAGCTCTCCAGCCTGTGCAGGTCTTGTTGAATGGTAGCCCAGCCTTCAGGTGTGTTAGCCAACCCTCCCAACTTTGTACCTTCACTGAACTTGCTGAGTGTGGACTCTATCCCTTCATCCAGGTCGCTGATGAAGATGTTGAACAAGACTGGACTCAGCACCGACCCCTGAGGAACACCACTAGTTACCAGCCTCCAACCAGACTCTGCACCACTAATGACAACCCTCTGAGCTCTGTCAGTCAGCCAGTTCTCAATTCACCTTACCATCCACTCATATATCCCACAGTTTCTGAGTTTCATAACAAGGAAGTTGTGGGAGACAATGTCAAAAAAGTATTACATGGGATATAACCCCTGTGATACTCTATTTTCTCCTCTGCAGGCAGAGTATAATAAATATGTATTTAGCCTGATCATCCAATCAGCTGTTGTTTTTATTTTTAATCCATCTGGCTATTCACTTTTCCAGGCTGTAATCCAGACAGTTTGGGTACAGGAATATTGTGCTGAAAACCTTGCTGAGTTTTGGCCAAATGTGTGCTCAGCAGAGCCTCAGTTTCCATGTTTTCCTGCATGAACCTTGATTTAGAACTGTTTGTAAGAATATATGCTGGATAAGTGCTCTTTACTTTTGTAATAATTAGATCAATTTAGATCCAAAATTAAGGTTGGATTATCTACATGTCATTCTATGTCTCTGAATTTTAATTTGGTTTCTTGTTCTGTGTTTGAATTGCTTCTGATTTGATGGAGTTATAATAACGCTGCCAAGTTGGAGTTAGTATGTGATAGGTACATTAATGATGTTGGGAAAAAAAAGGCTCTAATGTTTCTAAATGATACTTTTAAATTTACTTTTTATTTTTAATGAAGTCACTACATCTTCCAATTCTGTTTTAAACTTTTTTTTTTTTTTTTTTTTTTTTTTTTTTTTTTTTAATGTATGAAATCAAGCTTACTGAGCAAGGGAAGAAAATCTGTGACATACAAAACACTTTTCTCTATCTTTCAGTATTAATGATTTCCAAAGACATGCAATGAAAAAACCAAATAACATAAAACAAAAGATTCCCCATTCTCAGACACATAAAATGGCTGGCTAAATTTCAGTTTGCCTTGTGGCTCACTGGATAGCATAGAAGATGAAAGCAAATAGAAATCACAGTATATTGTATGACGCTGGATGTTATTTAGTATCCTTGTTTCTGATATAATTCAAAAAGACTCATCTCTCCTCGACCTCTGATAAAATACAGATAACATTTATAAAGAAAACAAAATTTTTCAAGAGATCTTAAAATTCTGAACTGCTAGAGAAAATAAACCTGTCCCTTTAAATGTACCAGTTGCTTCTTATAGAATTAATATCAAGTAAATTGTTCTTAATGTAAAATTACATCTTATGTGCTTAGTAGTGTGCTTTGCGGCAAGGCAGGATGTATAATGGAGACCAGAATATATGAATCACTAACATACAACACAATGTGCAATTCACTTTGAAGAAGAGATCAGAATGTTCTTTCACTTACATCACATCAAACTAGGAGGAACTCTAAGGATGTTCTCACAATTTAATAATAATAATAATAATAATAGCAATAATAAAACCCACAAACATAAATGGAAGAGTAATTTCTAATCAGACTGAACCCAAATTTCTTTGGCCCAACTCTAATTTGTACCATCAAGACATTAAGAATTTCCACTTTTCTAATACTCAAGAATATTAAGCTAAACATAATTCAAGGAAAATGAAAACACAACGAATATTTTCAGTTTGTCCCTTCACCAGGAAACACGTTTTTCAATTCTTTCAGCCAAAATATGCCTTTATAATGACAATGTGAAAAGTCTTTCTTTAATCAGACTATATTCTTATAATTTGATCTGTCATTTCCATTTCTTCCTTATCATATGGGTCAAGATTTCTATGATAATCAGTCAATTACTGTATGCATTCTGTGCATAACCTAATAGTTTATAATCTATTGAGAATCATAAGCTGTGCTTTTAGAGAAAAGATGCCTTCAAATACTTTTTAATGTGGTAAAATTATGCTGTCTTACATAGGTCCACTGGCTGAACCATTGCTTTAATATATTTCCTCAGTCTGTTTGGAACTTTATTTTGATTTTTATGTATTGCTCAGTTCTAGAGAACCCTTTCTAAGAAAATAGTTCATATTAGTGATGTTTGTAGCCTTTGGGAAAATTTGAATTATGATGAACCTGACAACAATTAAAATATTAAATGTCCTCATATAATAATATTATTTGTATTTGAGCTAGTGCACAGAAAGCCAAAACCTCAAACTTGGCTCTAGTACATAGCAAGAATGGGTTATTTTCAGGACACATATTCATTAAAATTCTATAATTTGTATATAGCATGATTTTTTTTTAAAATTTGGTACTGCTATTGCAATATTTAGTTAATAAAACAGAATATCACAATCACAAAGAGAACGTTAGCTGAAATTTTAGCCTGACATCAAACATATTCACAAGCATACAGTTATTTGATAACAATATGATCTTCACTGTTTAATTTTCAACAACCTTGGAGATGTTTTCTTTCATTTCAACAAGACTATAACTAACTTTTAATTCAGTTGCAATCATAAACAAATGCTTTTAGCTTCAAACTGGCTACCTTATCTATTAAGTGAAAAAAATAGAACATTTAAAAAGAATAGAATTAATAAGAATTGTGATTAGAATATATTAGAGATAATTATCTGATATAGTCACAATAGTGGAGGAGATTACATGCCTAAAATTGTTTCACACTACTCAAAAATCAAATACAGTTCAGTATGTTATTAGTGGGAAGTACTGACAGATACCATGAAAGAATATGGAAGAAATAATGTGAAAAGCATGGCAGATGTGTTTAAAATCGTATAAATCAGAATATGTCTCAAATAAAAGGAAATATGAGTTATGTAACACTATGAAGTATCCAAGCCTGACAAAACAAAAAAGAATGAAACACATCAGACTGGTCTCTAAAGGTTTTAAAGGAAGATGTTGCATCAGGTTACATAAAACATCTAATATAAGTATTCTAGATTCTTTCATCTCAGTACCATCAATTTAATGTATGCTAAAGTAAGCAGTTACGTTTTTGGATCCTCAGCAATGCTGGGTACACATTTGTTACAGCTAAGTGAAGTGAAGAAAGTGATAGTGGGTTGGATTTTCCTGTTTGATACACGTCATTAGCTGCAAGGAATATGCAAAATCATGGTTCTGTATGCTCTAGAGAGATGAACCATGAAACAACTGGTCTGCTTATAGTAACAAGTGTTTTCAATCATCTGTCAACTCAAAAAGCCACTTTCCCAGACTTTTTCTGATGTTCAGGTTCTTGGGATGCTTTCTGGCTGCACCAGTTTTGTTTCTTCATTTGCATTTTGATAGCTGTGTGGAGATTTTTTTCCGTTTCGGTCATTAAGAGGTTTCTCATTGTACCTTATGTAAAATGTCAGCCTTTGGCAGATGCTGGCTTTCTCCTCTCACCTTTTGGGCTTTTCAGTTTGTTTCCTTGGATCCAACTCATGCTGGAATTGAAACAGCGCTAATGAAAAGAGAAGCCTCAAGAATTTTCAGCCAAGATCTGGAGAGAGAAGGGAGAAGTAGAACTTCCCCTTACTGCCTTTAAAGGCAACAGATAAGTCCAAAATAGGACTGTGGATACCTTTAGTAAAAACAGACTCCTCTGCCCACAGAAGTCATGAGCTTGAGTGAGCCTGTGTGCTCACAGTAGCTCATATTCTCTCGGAGGTTTTGAATGTTCCAGCTACCCACTTTTACAAAGAAACTTATTAACGTCTTATAACTGTGATATATCTGACATCAATTTCAGTTAGATGTAACTGGATGCCTAATAAGGTACTAGTAAGGTCTATAGCCTTATGAACATCTTGTATGGAGTGTAGTTAAAAACTCAGCTTTAAACCTCAGGCCTCTTCTCTCGTGTAACTGGTGATAGAACTAGAGGGAATGGTTTCAAGCTGCGCCAGGGAAGATTCAGGCTGGATATTAGGAAATACTACTTCTCTGAAAGAGTGGTCAGGCACTGGAATAGGCTGCCCAGGGAGGTAGTGGAGTCACTGACCCTGGAGGTGTTCAAGGAACATTTGGATGTTGTGTTGAGGGATATGATTTAGCATGTACTATTGATGATAGGTGGATGGTTGGACTGGATGATCTTATAGGTCTTTTCCAACCTTAGTGATTCTGTGATTCTGTGACAGTTGTAAGCAGAGAAACACGAAAGAGTCAGCAAGTGTTCCAGGGTATTTAACCAAGTTTTTGTAGTCAAGAACTAGCTGCTGAGCAAGAAATAGTTATCTATC
Organism: Pavo muticus; assembly: GCA_016647715.1. NCBI lineage: Eukaryota > Metazoa > Chordata > Aves > Galliformes > Phasianidae > Pavo > Pavo muticus. Next base: position 278,670 of record JACDJE010000584.1, read on the forward strand.
TATTTATCTATATCTGTATCTATATATACAATCTATTACACAAATTATTTTCCTACAGGCTTTCTTGAACTAGGTGAAAATTAAAGTGTACCACAACAGCTCACATAGATGAAAAACAAAAGCCTGCTTTTTCAAGAACAAGTGATTACTTTCAGCATTACACATGGAGACATATTGAGGCTAAAAATAAGAAATAGTAAATTGATAAAACGACAATAGAACCTTCTTTTCAAATCATCATACAATAAGAAGTATAGCATATGTACTTTGTACATATATAAAAATATTCTGTGAAAGTTCGCTTGCTAATGTAAATCTTTTATCAAAATTTCACTTTTTGATTAATCATAGTAAATATTTTCATTTTGCTTAAGCTGCAACAAGTGAAGCTGACACTGGAGATTCCTTTGGGGTGAGACTAACCTGTGCTTCACTTTGAGTTATCAAGTAAAATAACTTCCTAATTTACCATGGAAAATAAAATACATACATACATACAAATATATGTAGATACATGTATATATATATGTATATAACATCTTTATTAAAGCTGAAAAGAAACAATAAGTATGATAGTGGTGGAAAACAAAAAGGCGAATTTAAAATAAAATCTGGTCTCTTAAAGCAGTTTCTGGACATTTTGCTCATTTTCTTTATAGTGTAGCTTTGCTTTTGGGAGTTGTACAGCATTTAATTCAAAAGATAAACAAAACTAAAATAAGCCTGCCTTAAAATATCTCTGAGACAGTAAGAAAAGAATTCTACTCAAAAATCTAATTTGTGAGTACATACTTACAATGAAATATGTTGGAAGAAATCCTACAGTATGTCTATGCTTCCTGCATATCCATACAAGAATACCTGTTCTCCCCTGAGTTGGCTTTAAATCTGCCTTTTCAGACATGCACATTGATTTTGAAGATGTTGCACTACTAAACGTGAAACCTTCTTGATTCCTGTCAGTGCTGTCACTGAGATTGATAAGCCACATTATGGCTTGGTGGCCATTTAACTCTTATGAACTTGGCAGTCTTTCCCTAGCGCAAGGGAAGAAAAAAAGAAGACAAATGTGCTGGACTTCAGCTTACTCAGGATTGGTCTGTGTATGAGATGTAGAGATCTTCTCACAGAAATGCCAATTTCTTTTATTTTTTTGCTACTTCCTTGATAAGGATTACATACTAGGGAATTTATTTTTTATATAGTCACCCTGTGCATAGTCTCTTGAATGAAATATAAAATATTTTTAAAACTTACACTATGGCAAGAATAAATATCAGCACCAGAGCTGTACAGATACTGACAAAACAGAAAACCTGAACATGTTTGACTAGAAGATTGCACAGACGCCTGACAGACTGCCTCACCATGCTAAGCAGCTATCAGGGTGTAAACAACCGTGACAAAAGCTTATGCATGTCCTATGATCCTGCAGTGAGAATTTAGATGGTGGAGAGTATTACTGTACGTAGGTTGCTCCAAAAGTAATGCCTCCTATTTGTTTCCATGGAGACTACAACAGGTACAAAGAGCACAATAACTGTTTGTTAGATCAGCTACAAAACACTGTTTTTCAACATAGTCACCACCATTAGCTATACATTTTTGCTAGTGATGAACAAGAGCCTGCATAGTGCCTGAAAAAGTCTGCATGGCCATCTGGAACATGGCTTGTCTTTCACATTGCTGTCACCACTGCTAAAATGTACCACCCACTGCCTCACTGTGCTCACATTTGCTTTTTGGTCTCTATAAATATTCAGCAAGCATCAATGAACGTCAATAGGTGCAGTTTTTTTCCACCTGAAGGAATTCAATTCCACTTCTTTGCTTCATACGCACTTCCATGTCAGATGCCATTTTCTCAGACTGCCCTTCTGCTGCCATCTGTCACAAAGAAATAAAATGTAACAGAATGTTTGTGGGAAGGTTCAGCCTCTACTGCCATAACACCAACATCCGCTTCTGATGAAACTACGACAGGGCCCACATAATAAAATAGATATTACTTTCAGAGTAGCCCTCATAGAATGAAAAAATATGGCATCTTCCTTTTTCCTACCCCCTCCTAGTCTATTTTTGAAGCAGGATGACTGCATGCCATAGTGAAGATTAAGGACAGAGGGTAAGAGATGTTCTAGGTCACTAGGTGACAAATAAACCAATGAAAGATCACTTTAGACATATTTTGGGAAATTCCTGAAGAAATATCAAAGTCAACTCCATTGCCCACAGATGCTCATATCATTTTTGATGCCCTAATATGAGTGTCCAGTCTTCTGGTTTGCCTGGGCCGCATTGAGTAATGAGGAATTTTTGAGGGGGCCAAGGCTTTTTTGTTTTGTTTTGTTTTGTTTCCTGATTGATGGGTGTGTGTCTGCAGCTGGGCTGGGCCACTCATCAGGGAAGAACCTCTGCTAGCAGCTATGACTCAGGACATGTGGGGGATGCATGCTCTCATCCTGTGGCATTTGGAGGCTACAAACTTCAGGACTGCAGATGATAGCATAGAGCTGTACTCAGGATCTTGAAAGAGTTTTGAAAGGGAGCTGCTCTCCATCTGTGTCCCAAAGTTCATGGTAAGGACAGAAGTTCAGTCTCAGCTTCCTGGTCTGTGTTTGTTTATTGCCTTCCCATGGCTGCCTGGTTAGCACATGAATGCCTGCAGACCACTGGTTCCCTCTCCCTAACTGTTCTCTATTTTTCTGTTTGTTTCACTCAGGGAGAATTTATAGCTTTAAGATAGGGTGTGCAACCTTCGCAAAGAAATTGGAATATAATTTTATTAAAAAGTGGGTGTTGTTTTAGCTGCATTTGCTACATAATTAATATTGGGTGTAATACTAATTGAAGGACTAAAATTCAATTAATTTAAGTGATGTTATTTATCAGTAGTAAACAGAAGCAATAAAATGTATTAATTAAAAAATAATGGCTTCAGTTTTTCTGATATTGGAGTGATGTAAAATAGAAATGCTATTATACTATGATTAATTTATTCAGAACCATTCTTAGTTAAAGTAATTATATTCAGCTAAGGTCTGTCAATACAATTTGCTATCCCCTGTCCCTCTATATCAACTGTGGTGTGCACAGCTGCATATAAAGTTAATGTCACTAGAAATATTTCATCTTTTTTACAGGAAACAAGAAACCAACAATTACCGTTTATTATTCAACTTTGTTTAATTTACTGTAACTCACCTCAGTGTTGTATTTTGTCCTGGTCTGTTGTGTTTTTGTTTTAATCTGTGAAGTGAGAAATTGCTCTTTAATTTCTCACTTATTTAGGAAAAAATCTACATAGAAATGTAAGTGTAGCACAAATGAAGGCAAAAGCCTTTATTTGAGAAATAGGTGTTATAGGGAAAGATACGAAAGAGAAATTAACTCACCCCTTCCGGCAACAGTCCGGAGAAAAGGACGAGCTGAGGAATGTGACCCTCCCCCGTTCCTACCGTCCCGCTGCAGGAGCAGAAGGGTGGGGTAAAAGGGGGACCCGTGCAGACTCAGATTGCACGGGAAGTATCGCGGAGTAAGAAGGGGGGCTCTAGCCCCCCCNGTAATGATATTGTCAACTTGGTGGATCCCTGACCTCTTTTCTGAATGACATTTCTAGTGAATGTACTTTTTTGAAGCATTGTTGGGAAGGTGAACTTTTATAAATTTTTCACAGAGTAATAGACTTCCTTAAAAATATGCATTCAAGAGAGAAGGTCAGATAATAGTTAAATCAAATAGGATGATAGATACAGGGAAGTTACATAACCTTTCTTCTTGGAAACAGTAACCTTACTTTTCCAGACTCTTATTTTTCCAGGCTCTTTTTGGTGATGCCCAGTGACAGGTCACGGGGCAACAGGCACAAACTGGAACACAGGAAGTTCCATACAAACATGTGAAAAAAAATTACTTTGATAGTTGCAGAATACTGGAACAAGCCCAGAGAGTTTATGGAGTCTTTGAAGATATTCAAAACCCACCTGATTTTTTTTCTGTGCAACCTCCTCTAAGGAACATACTTCATCAGGGGATTGGACTAGATGAACCCCAGAAGTCTCTTTCAACCCCTACAATTCTATGATTCTGTTTAGTTTCTTTGTGAAATATAGGAAAACATCTTTTAAATGTGATGTTAATAATTATTTTATTATGTAGTATTGTCAACGGCTTATGGGCTGGTTCGGCCTGGTTCCTTGACTAAGGGGGCAGGGGGACCCATGGATCCACACCCTGGGAAAAGGGAAAAAGGGAAAAAGTGGAAAAGGGTAAAGAGATGGGCCTAAAAACAAAACAGCAGCAATGATCTGAGGAGAAACAAACTAATTTACTAAATAAGATATCGGAATGCAAGATAGCACACTATAATACAATATAATACAATATAATTAGAATTGATGCTAATAAATTAAATGAGAGAGTGTCCAAAAACTGAAGGCATTACTCTAATGCTGAGGTGAGACGATCTAGGGAGCACCCACACTGTCGAGATCAAAAAAGGGAAGTTCAAGTGACCTATGAATGGCTTTTATCTTTCACTCTGAGCAAAAATGGTAACAGAACAGCAAACAGTGCTCTGGGAGATGTAGTTCTTCTCTTCTGGGACAGGTACCCGGACCTGGAGCATTAACTCTTTAACTTCCAGAGCACTACATGANTTTACAATGATTTTTCTTCCTTCTGACTTTTAATTATGTTAACAATTAATTCATTTTAATATAAATCAACACATGCTGTCTCAAAATCTAAAGAAAGACTTTTTTTCTTACTGCTGTGTTATATTTTTTTTTTCACAGGACTTGCTGGTATTCTTCAAGGAGCCTCTATGTCATAAAGACAAATTATACTTAGGTCAAATTCAATATTCCAGTGAATCTGATTAGATTCCAAAGGCATCATGAAGCTTCATTAGAAGAAATAAATCTGTGTCATACTTGTGCTGAGTGCTGCAGTCTAGTTGGAGATTTGTCCCTTACTTATAGATTTAACATGAAAAGAATTCAATTGCTTTATTTATTCCTGAGGTCAAATTCTCTAGCAGAGCTGCATTGGTACACAAAAGTAAGAGCTTGTTTTGGACCTCAGATATGGAAAATATCATCAAGAATGTTTATGTCATAGTGTGAAATCAAAGTAATATAATTTCAAAAAGTGAATTACAGCTGGCCAAAGGGTGCTTTTAGGAATGCTATTTTGCTTCCTCCCAGTGGGATTCTCTGGAGTTAAGTCTGCAAACTACAGCTTTCCTGCCCAAAAACAAAGATAGAAAGTGGTAGCCACAAAATTCTCTGGTGTAATGTCACTCTGAGGAATCAAGGAGTTTATACAAATAATATATGTGTTGCTTTCTACATTTAGCATTAAAATCATATTTTGCCACATAAAATGAATAATTGGTAAATAAAATTTAAGAACCTATATCTCAGAAGTATTCTTTGACTTCTATGTTGAGATATGTTGATGTGACAAAGAATAGAAACCCAGTGCTTCTATGCTATGCTGGATTTTACTTTTCAAATTTGAGAAGATGGATGGCTCTATCATAAAATCATTGACACTGCTATACTCAAAACTCTCACAGGCTGAGAGAACACACTTATAATCATGGAAGTTATATTTACTTCACATTTGCAGTCAAAATTAACAAATAGGCTCATTAGTAACATAGTTCCAACAGTTACAGAAGAAATCCCTTCTTAACATCCATCCTTCTCTCTGTAATTTTTCTCACTTTGCCAGAGTCTCAGCACTGACAGCTGTCATTCTCCTCTGAGGGGCTGGGAAGGACAGACTCTTCTCTGTGGTGGAGTTTCACATTTCTCTTTTCTGGGAGGATCATGACGCCTCTGCTTGTTTCCTCTGTGGTATGGAATCTGCTTGGGCTTATTTTAGTACCTTACCTATCTACTTCCAGAAGAATGCAGTGTCTGTTGCCATTCTGTAGTAATGCTGAAGTCAATATTCAGTAGTCACAGCTTGCACTTCCACTGTGGTCTAATGCCTGGAACCATGGTGAGGCTGGAGCAGCACTGAAGGTGCCTGGCACAGTATTACTTTACCATCAGCAGTCGAGCAGGAAATGGGTACCTTTTGCTGTGAAGTCTTTGCAATTTGTTTTTAATTCCTTCTTTACTGCAGTGTTCTTCAAACTGCTTTTCTTTTACTGATTTTATTAGAATTTGGGGCACTACCATGTACATATTATTACTATAGGCAATCATATTCCAAGAGTATGAAGGTGAATAAAATATTATATCCCTGTCAATATGAAAAAAGGAATAAAATATTATAATCTTGGTAATTTATTGCTGTATTTATCATCTTTTTAATGTTGACACTAAATTAGAGATATCTATTATGTCTGATCTTATTGTGAAAGGAAAATATGTTTTATCAATTTGCTTGTGATTCACGAAATCTTTATTGGGATTAAATACCCGATACTATTGTATTTGCTATAATAGTAAAAGTTACTTTTATCAAATTTCAGTCATTTTTAAAAGGCTTAATAATAACAGCCTTTTTTTCAACTATGGTAGGAGAAGTTAGACATTTTTATTACCAGATCTGTCATGCATCAGTTGTTACACTCTGGAATTATATGTACCCATCTTCTGACCTTGAATTTAGTCTTCATATCTTCATAGCCTCTCACAAGAAAGAAAGAAAGAAAAAAAAAATGATAATTTTAAAATACTTACTTTATAGTGTTAAAGAAATGAACCTAAAACAAAAATACAAAACTGGCATTTTCAATTAGTAACTGAATTTCAATAAAATTTCTACATATCATTATTTAAAGTTTTTTAAATATTATATAGAGGTGTAAAATTTTGTTAAGCAAATTTGAAGCATGTTCAAATGACCATTTCAGAACTGCAATCACTGTTCTCTCACAAAGGAATTTAAAACCAGAGTGTTGAAAGAGGACTACTTGTTTGATAAATAACATGAGGCATAGAAAACACTTTTAACCTCCAGCACTCTCACACCTAATCCCTTCACACATATCTGAATATACATTTAAATGTTTCAGGGGAATCAGGAAATTAAGCAATAATACAGTAGCCTCTGCTGATTCTGTTTAAGTAATGAGTGAGTTTTAGCCTTTTGTCTTTTTGTAGCCCTTTGCCAATTTTGTAATAGGCAGGAAGAAGTCCAGTTAACAAAATTCAACAACTGTAAAGTTAAGAAATGACAACCAAAAATCCTGAACTTGGGCTTCAGGTGGAGGCCCAGAAGCGATTTAATTAGGACAGAGTTTTTGGGAAGGTCTTATAGGAGTCTGTGAAAAGATCTTCCTTTTAATGCCAGTTAAACCTCCCTGGGTCGGATGTTATGACAAATGGAAATCTCTGCAGAAACATGTCTTTCAGACCTGATTGGTAATTCTGTGCATGTAATTCAATGACCTTGAACAACACTTGTGTCCAAAAAAACACATCTTTTAGAAGAGGGAATAAAATACTGAGAAACGCTAAAATGTAATACCAGTTGATAAGTTGTCTTAGGGAGCTATCCACCCAAACAACAAAGATTCATATCAATTTCCCACATAGAGACACCCAGTAACATTTGAGGTTTCCTAAGATATCAGAAATATCCGCATGGGGCTCTTGAGTGTAAAACCAAATCTATGAGAGATCCTCTCTTTCCAGCAGGAGCTATAGGCCACGAGAATATTCTAGGGCATCTCATGTATATATGGGCAGTTGAATCTTAGTTTATGCATCTGCTTGAGGATTAGATGAATTGTTCTGTGAACTTCATCAACTGATGACTTGAAGATTAATTCATATATCCATATGTAGGTGTCTATTGCTACAAGAAACAACTTAGCATATTCTTCTTCCATGGAAGAACAGCTTAAGTCTCTGCCATATCTTCCATGTGAATGTCCTCTGTAACATAAAGAATTTTGAGTGGTGTGAGGTATGTATATTGAAGAAATTCAGTGGCACCATGTCACCTGCGCAAACATAATTTTTTTATACTTATAGGTAGAGTTAAGCTGGCTTTCTTGCCTCTAACTCAAATATAAATGTCTGATTCCCAAGATACCATTTCCTATTATGTTGAAATGCATCTGGGATTTTGTGCCAAGCAGTATTCCTGGTTTAAGTTTGTCTGATATTTATATTGCTTTTCTTTTCTACAATAAACACGAAGAAAATGTATCTTCAGCAGATTAATATTTGAAAGTATGACATCATTTTGCCTTTAACACCTGTAAATCTAAGATAAAACACCAAGGAGATTTGACCAGAGACAGTGAATTAACGGCTGTGAAAGGCACAAATGGAGTACATTACTTTGTACAGCCATTGCTCTAGGGCCACTTTGTTTATACGTATATGTCTGAGTCTTTATCTCCGGGATGTTTATTTGTCCACTGTTTCTTAACCTAAACTTTGCCACTATGGCTAATTTGAAAGTTTTACATCATATGTGAACCTTATCTGTGCCTATTTAGGATAGACATTAACTAAGTTAGACATAAAAACTAGAAATTCCATTTCAGAGATGAAGCACAGAATTGCACATGAATTCCTAAGTCCTTGGATATAGTGCTGTACCTACAGAGTCAGTGGTGAAACTCCAAAAGACCTAAGTGGCTGATTGGTGGTACCTACTGGAAACTCCTGATGTGCATTTTACCAATAATATTTCAATAATTTATGTTCGAAATAAGTCAATAATGATTAAGGCATTCTCAGAGCAGTGCCAATACTTAAGGTGATAATTATTTTCATATTTTCCACCTAACAGTGTCATTTTAGAAAATCATTTTTAAAAAGAAAATTTGGCATTTCATCTTAGGAATTTCTTCTCCCAAACCATTGCATCTAAATACTAAGCATTTAAAATGAAGTATGAGGTGACAGTTTATTCATTTGTCCAGGAATCAAGATGCAGTAGATTTTTACGGTATTTCAGACCAAATTAAATCGAGGCATTTCTAATTCTCCTAAAGTATTTCATTTAGTACATCTTTACAGATGAATGGATGCTGCAGACCTGGCCATCTGCTTTCCAGTTTGAAACACATCATTAGAGCCAGTGCTGTCACCCACCATTCTTTTCACTGTGTTACTATCTGTTGTATTGCTTCTGGAGATGGAGAGTGTTGTGGTTTAACTCAGCAGTTTAATCACATACAGTTGTTCGCTTACTCCCCCACTCACAGTGGGATGGAGAGGAGAAAAAATAAACAACCTGAGGTGAAAACTATTGACTAAGACAGAAAAAGGAAGATGTAAGAGGGATGATAGTTATGCTAATAATACATATATTTACAGAACAAGTGATACATAAGCAGTTGCTCACCACTCACTGGCTGATGCACAGCTAGTCTCCAAGCAGCATCTTCCCAACCAGCAGGCACAGTATGGAGTGGTACGGAATATCCCTTTGGCCTGTGTAGGTCAGATATCCTGGTTCTATCCCTTCCTATCCCCCTTCTTGTGCCCCTCAACCTCCTTCACAGGCAGAATAGTACAAAAAGCTGAGAAACTGAAATGTTTTTTTGCTCTGTACAACACTACTAAGCAACAACTAAAAACACTGGCATGTTATCAACCTAGTTTTTCCCCTAAAGCCAAAACATGCCATCATATCAGATAGATAGTATGAGGGAAAAATCAACTCCATCCTAGCTGAAATAAGGGCAGAGAGGAAGCTTAGTGATCACTCTTCCATTCTTTATCAGTTTTACTGATGACACACACATTATTTGACCTTATTGCTGCTGTCCATAGGTCACTAATTTTCTGTTTCTGTTGGCTTCTACATTTTTTTGGCCCCAATTTCCTTTTTTACTCTGTTAAAATAGCCTCAATTTTTCTAGCTAAGTTGAAGTTGCTGAACTTTGAAATCCAGCTAGATCAGCTCAACAGAATGTTGTCTAGTTTTCCACAGGACTTCATGATATGTGTATTTTGATAAGTGTTTATGCACATACACGCATCCATACAAATATTGAAGAAAAAGAGAGCACTGGAGAGTATGCAAGGAGAAGCTATTCTGATATACCTAAGATATCTACTTAATGGTATGCTATTGAATTGGAACCAATTATTTTCCCAATATTTAAAAGAAATTAATTACTGGATGTCAGTAACAGAATACAGAGAAGTCTTTAATGATTGCAGTGCTCTAGTATGGCTCCTATATAGCTGGCTTCATCACAACATAGTACTTTGAAGATATTTTACTCAATTACAGTATCAGAATGCCATTGCTTTGTTGTTTTTAAGCTCACGGGGAAGAGCAATCATGAAAAGCCATCCAAAGAATAATACTCTTGGAAGGCCTTTCATAGTTGCTGAAAAAATACGGATATACTTTTGTTTGTCTGGGCTAAATAGACTTCTTCCAATTACACTTGAATAACAGTGATCTGAGTAATGATATTGTCAACTTGGTGGATCCCTGACCTCTTTTCTGAATGACATTTCTAGTGAATGTACTTTTTTGAAGCATTGTTGGGAAGGTGAACAGCAAACAGTGCTCTGGGAGATGTAGTTCTTCTCTTCTGGGACAGGTACCCGGACCTGGAGCATTAACTCTTTAACTTCCAGAGCACTACATGATGTTATGGTGTGGAATACCAATAATCAAAAATGATAAAACCATGACAAATATATATATAATATATATTATATATTACTATATTTTTTCTTTCATATGCATTTATCTTTCTCTCATTTTTGAGATTTTTTTTTGTTGTTAATTAATCTTGATTTTTTCTCTTTTAAGCTCATTTTTTATCCACTGAAAGTTTAGCTTTCGATGAAAAGTATGTAGTTCTCCAGACCTCTGAGAGAATTTCTCCTTACACAGTCTTGTTTGTCTCTGTTCGACTTTTCCTTTGACACTTTATGGGGAAGGCCATATTATGTCTCACGTACATCAGAATATCCAAATAATTTAACCTCTATAATATTTTATTACAGATCCTTTCATATTTCTTCCTCTTTTATTAAATCAATGAGTTTCTTAGATTCAATGAAAAATGCATCCTTTATCACAAAAAAAAAATGCTATTTGGAATCAGTAAGGTGTTGGAAAATTCTCTGTTAATAGGATTGTGGTGTCATCCATTAACTCTGGTGTCAATAATACTTGTTTATCCTTAGGAGATTTTCATCTTCTTTTTTTATATCATTTATATTTACAGTATAGCTCTTGCTTTTATAGGGGCTATTTTTCTTTCAATATTTTAAGGTCTACTGCCTAGAAGTGATGTAAATTATACTTTTTAGGTCACTTAAGAAACTCTGTACACATGTATTAAATTAGTTACAAAGCCATTACCATACTATGAAGAAGACACATATTCTCTTACCTTAGTTAGTTAGCTGTTAATTTCTATTCACATCTATATTTGCCTAGTTTTAACCAAATCTCCTTGCACAGTGTCCAGCACAAAGTGACACTGCAACTGCAGGAGATATCAAGAACATTATTTTAATTATATATATGCATATATATATATGCAAAATAATACTATACATATTTTTTTAAGTCTAAAATTAGAAAAAGAATCTAATTCAAACTCTAAAATGTGACATAAGTTAAATAGCTTCCATAGCAAATTCACAAAAGGAAGCAAAGCATGCAACACAGTAAATTTACTCTAGGTAGCAGTGATTCTGTGTACCTTGACTTAAACAAAACATTTGACACCATCTCCCACATCATCCTTGTTATGAAACGTAGAAAGAGTGTGATAGATGAGTGGATGGTGAGGTGAGTTGACAACTGACTGACTGCCAGAGTTCAGAAGGTTGTCATCAGTGGCGCCAGAGTGTGGTTGGAGGCCTGTGACTAGTGGTGTTCCCCAGGGGTAGGTGCTGGGTCTGGTCTTGTTCAACATCTTCATCAGCGACATGGATGAAGGGATAGAGTCTATCCTCAGCCAGTTTGGACAAGATGGCCAATGGTATCCTAGGGTGCATTAAAAAGAGCATGGCCAGGAAGTTGAGGGACGTGATCCTTCCCCTCTACTCTGCCCTGGTGAGGTCACATTTAAACTGCTGTGTCTAATTCTGGGCTCCCCAGTTTAAAAAAAGACAGGGATCTCCTAGAAGGAGTCCAGCAGATGGCCTCAAAGATGACAAAGGGCCTGGAGCATCTCCCATATGAGGAAAGGCTGAGTAATCTGGGTCTGTTCAGACTAGGGAAAAGAAGAGTGAAAGAAAATCTGATTAATGTTTATAAATATATAAGGGGAGGTAGGAGGCAAATGGATGAGGCCAGGCTCTTCTTGGTGGTGTGTTGTAATAAGACAAGGAGCAATGGCCTAAAACTTGCACATAGGAAATTCCATACTAACATGTGGAAGAACTTCTTTACGGTAAGGGTGACGGAGCACTGAAACAGGTTGCCCAGAGAGGCTGTGGAGTTTCCTTTTCTGGAGATATTCAATACCTGACTGGACACCCACCTGTGAGACCTATTGTAGGGTACCTCCTTTAGCAGCGAGGTTGGACTTGGTGATCTGTTGAGGTCCATTCCAACCCCTGTGAAGCAGAGGAGGTATCTTAGGTAGTCCTGTGTTCAACATTAACAAGAAAGATATATGACCATGCCAAATAGAGAAGGAAGTGCTGTCTAAGGATATTCCCTACGTATGCTTGGATATTCCCTACACAGTCCCACTGCATACACAGGTAATCTAAAAGATAACCTGTTCAGGAATTTACACCAAGAAATTTCTGAGAGATAATATTGATTTGTTGAAATCAAGATTTTGAGGAACAATCAGAGATGGCATTTAATGGTAGGCTGCTGCACAGAGACAAAAATGTGAGGACAAATATTGACTGGGCATATGGAAAATGGAGGTGCAAAATTATTCTAAATCCAGCAGTTTATCGTCACATCCCATACAACAGTTTTGAAGGTAAAATTTCTGGATAACCTCTCTTCTTCACTTAATTTGCTTGTTTACTTAACTTTCAGCTCTATGTGAAAGCCATCTGCAAATTGTGACTTTATATTATTATCCAGTCTTCCATTGATGCGTATTCCCACAATACTTTCTGAACAGTTGCCTCTTCAGTGAAATTGTGATTATATTAATACTTTATTTATTTGTTTATTTTTATGTGCAAATAAACTTCCTGAACTGAGGATTATTTAGGGAAAGTATGCTTTAACTATGCTATGTTAAGATTCAGTAAACATTTTCCAATCTCTGCAAATTTGTGAAATTTATTTAGCTTATTTATTATTCTAATACAATACAAACTTTTAGAAAGATTTGATGTATACTACTTAGTTCTTTCAAGGCTTTCCTACTCTTGATAGTTCACTTCTGAGGAGTCTGATTTTGGATTATTTTTACTTGGTTGTTCAAGATGGCATTTTCCCCATCTGATTTTTTTTTCCTCCGTAACATATTTCTACCATCACTCGATAAATGTATCCCACTGCTTCTCTAGAAAACAGATAGTTTCATTATATGTTGTCTGTTCAGCATATAGCATTTTAATAAATGTCAAAGAAAAATGAGCAAGGAATTTATGATATAGTAAAATATATCTCAGAGGCTTATGAAAACATTCTGAAGTTGTAAACTTGTTGAGAATGAATGACCCATAGACTAAAACAATGTTTTTTAATTTGTTAATCTGGCTTCTTGCAACAAGAATTAGTAAATACATTTGTATTTGATAGTTTTAGGGACAATGTAGATTGTATGAATCATGTGCAAAGAAAATTTGCAAAACAGAAGCTGATGAGAATGTATATCTCTTATGCAGTGATATGAAGTTCACAGTTAAATAGGCATAAAAGGCAAACTGCATGGACAGAATCACAGAATCACAGAATCACTAAGGTTGGAAAAGACCTATAAGATCATCCAGTCCAACCATCCACCTATCACTAATGGTTCTCGTTAAACCATATCCCTCAACACAACATCCAAACGTTCCTTGAACACCTCCAGGGACGGTGACTCCACCACCTNCAACAAGTCAATCTGATTTCTAAAAATGGTTTAAATTTACTTTGGCCTTCTTTCGAGAATATTAAGGTGAGAAAGATTCACAGATAGAGGTCTCCATAATTTCAATTCAAAATACATTATGTCTTCAGTACTTAACTGTTAAGGTTTACACACTTGAACTACATGTATAGTGCAAACGGTGCATCCGGAAGGCATTAAGCTGTTGTGCATGATCTATCAAGTGATATGCCTCTATAATGAATGTGTGAAAACTGAAGGTACCAGAAGGCCAGGTGTAGTGCACTATTCTGTAGTTGGTTTGCTGGCCTAAGAAAACAAATTTGAAATTCTAATTCCCAAAGATAATTTAAAAAATGTGTTAAATTTTAAACCAATAAATTCTGTCATTTTTCCAAAATAGCTTCTTTTTATTTAAACTTGAACAAAATAAGTGTAGCTGATTTTAGCTGAAATAAAAGATAATCAGCTATTTTTTTTTTCTTTTTTATATTGACTCAGTGACACATTCTGAATGACAATGAGTAGGCACAGATTCAGTAAGCATGTGTGGGAAGGCAAGGAAGTCCTGATTAGTCTGAGCACACATATGGATGTTGTCTGTCGCAAACCACCTATGTGGTGATGTGTTGGTTTTATTCAGCAAATCTGGCTCATAATTCTGTGAAATTGTTTAAGTTATTACCTGTTTGGAAAGCTGGCAAGAAAACATTTGTACCTTTTGTGACCTGTTTAGAACATGCCAAGTGTCACCAGTATTTCACCTATCTCTAAGCAGTCAGAGGACACCAGAGTATTTCATTCCATTAGCTACTAAAAAAGCTTTTAGTCACTATACATTTCACATGCTGATTTAGGAAGACAGATGCCAGAAGCTATTGCTAATTCTCATAAACTCTCCAGTACCCCAAAGAATATGTTGAATTTGGTGTACTATGGCAGATAAAATAAGGCCTTTAAAATTAAGGCAAAAATACAGCTATATTAGTCACTTATCTGATTAATCATTCTATACAGATTAGTGTCCGTCTTGATATTGTGTAATATATTGGGTAGATATGTTTTCATTATTTTTTCATTTATATCAGAGACTGAGACACCTGCGGTCATTAGGTAAGGCAAAGCATGCTTCAGGATTCTTATTAATATTCCCTTTATACTTGTATATTCTATTACCACTCTTGTAAAAATGAAGTGTTATTCATGCATTTAACAAATCAATCTTCTCAAAATTCAACATGATAAAAACAGCAGGAACAGGGTAGCAGTAACTCTAATGTAGTGGGAGTTGGAAAACTATATGGAAAACATTGCCATCTACTTTAGATAACTAAGAAAATCACAGAATCACAGAATCGTAGGGGTTGGAATCAAGTTGGAATCATCGAGTCCAACCCCCCTACCAAAGCAGGTTCACTACACCAGGTCGCACAGATAGGTGTCCTACCTGTAATAAAGTAGGAATTATATAATTATTTGAATTGTCTTTCAATGAAAAGATCAAAATTTAGCTGTTATACTCTGTAAGTTTTTGTGTTTGCTTGTTTCATTCTTCTATGAGATTCTTTTAGTGTTCTTTAATGTTTACATATACAATTAAAGAAATTTGGACAAAAAAAATTCCCCCAGTATTAAAATCTGTCATCTTTTGTAAATAGCTTAGAAAAATTATGAAGTCTGAATGCGTTCTTGAATCTGAAGAATAGGCAGTAAATAGACTACTGAAAGTAGAAGTGCTTTCAGGTGAATTTAATTAAAGTCAGTAAACAAACTACTCAAAGGAGAGTAGGATAGCAGCTGAAAACAGATGGGAAATACAGTATTTACCATTCTTTTCTGACTATATGCTTCACTTTCTAAATTAAATTAATTCAGACTTCTATTCTTTAAAGTCACTTTCCTGGAGAAAGAAAAAGACCCAGAACAGATGACTAAACTCTCAGATATCACCTTTCAGATATGGAGCAATACAGAACAACGTGCCTGCATTATATCAGAGAAAACCTGTACATGTATATATGTTGAGCAGTATGTTATTTTTGTGTCTAAAATGAAAAATACAGTCACGTGGCATATGTTAGGATCGAAGTGAATCCTTTTTTTCTATGTATGCTACTTCTACAAGCAAAAATGTTTGTCAACCAGGTTGATGACTGTGTAAGAAATTAGCTGTTGAGTTAGAATAATTTGTGTTAGAAATAAATCACTGCGAGTTTTCTAGTTTACCCTCAGATGTCCTTCAAGATCAAGATACTTGCTCCTAAATTTTCTTTGGTTGACGCAGGAATATCAGACTGAATGTATTCTGTGGTAAATAAATTCACTACTACACAACCAGAGATAACTCCAATGTTAGATATACAAATCTTTTCTTTTAGAACATATTATTTCCTTCTTTCTGGCTAAAAATTAGGGACTTATGGGCTTGCATTTCCATACCATGACATAACACAAATGCAAGCATTACATGGGCTTGTGTATTCAATCTCATCAATCTACAGAAAAGGTGGACATGTTTGTTTTATTGGTACTTGTGGATTTCTGAAATAATATGAATAACAACCCACATTTTTTGAACAAAGCATATCAGACAGTAAGAAACAGTTTACTATTCTATAAGCAAATTTATTAATCTCAAGTTTTTATTTTTGAATAGAATTCAGTATTTATGTTCTATTCAGATTAGAGCTTTCCACCTTTATTCATGCTAAATATGATCTCACTGAATTTGAGTATTACTTTATGTAAAATAAGTATTATGCAAGTTATTCTAAAACCACTGTAGTTTTCATAATTTAAACAAATCTTCTAGCTCATGTAACTTCTTTTTAATTCTTTTTCAGTTAGTTTCCTTGAACCATATAAAAATATCCCAGTTTAGGTTTGCATAAGAGGAAAAACTAACAATATATAGTATTTTTCTCCAACTTACTTTCATTAGTCTCTGAAAAGAATTAAAAATGCGATAGTGCATTTAATACCAAAGATTATTTCTGACTCTGTCAGCTTTTGTTTTCTCTGTTAATGGAAGGCTGTNGTAGTTCCCCGGGTCCTCCTTACAGCCCTTCTTGTAGATGGGAGTCACATTGGCAAGCCTCCAGTCTTCCGGTACTTCACCAGTCAACAAGGAGCGCTGATAGATGATGGAAAGCGGCTCGGCTATCACCTCCGCCAGTTCCCTCAGCACTCTCGGGTGAATCTCATCCGGCCCCATGGACTTGTGACAGTCCAGTTGGAGTAGCAGGTCCAACTATATATATTAAGACATATATTAAGAAAAAAGATTATTGATTGAATGTAGAGCAGAAGTACCAAATTGTTCTTGTAGATCTGCTTCTTACTTCTTAGTGTAAATGTGGAGATCCCGTACTATGATTATGTTGTATAGAAAAACAGCAGTGATGTACTGGCAACATGGCTTCTGAGTAGTTCACAATCCTATGTACTGGGAGAAATGAACCACGTAGGTGTAGGCTCATATCTTTGAGTGACCATATGCCGTAAATATTTTGCACCTTCCAGACACAGAAACACGTAAAATTAGACAAATTGACCACCAAATAAAATTAGACACATTGGCCACCTCTGGCCTAGTGGGTAGAAGTGTATCTTATTCTTTATACAGCATGTGTAAGACCTGCTGGAACATAAAATGTAGTCAGGTTCTGTTGCCTCTGGAAGAAAGCAGAATTAATGATTATAGAGTTGGAAAATGAGCTTATGATATATGGCTTATATAGCTGATGTCATTCGGGCTGATGGAGTAAATTGATATGTGACCTGATCATTATAAAATAATAGGTACATGGCAAAGGTACAATAGTGGAGTGCTGTGGGTAGTCAAATGAAGTAATGAAAAAGACACAAATATGTAACAGTAGTATTAGAGCATTTAATTATGTACACAGACCAGTATTTGCAATAAGCTCTAAAATACAGTTCTCTAAAATATAATTTGTACTTTTTGGAATCGTTCTATGGATATTGTTCATGGAATCTGAATGCATACAGACTCCATTCCCCTGTCTAGGAATTTAAATAACTGTGTATAGTTCCTTTCAGAGCAGACCAGGGACAGAATTGATTATCTGTGATGTTAACACAACAGATACAATTATTTATATCTGTTTGCTCATTAAGTTATTGTTGTGGTTTAACCTGGCAAGCAGCTAAGCACCACGCAGCCATTTGCTTATGCATTCTTTCCCAGTGAGATAGTAGATATAATTGAAGAAAAGTAAAACCCATTGGTTTATATGGTTTAATAAGACTGAAAAGTAAGGGCTAAAAAAGGAGGTGAACTTAGACAGCCAATATGGCATCACCAAAGGTAGACTGTGCCTGAAAAATCTGGTGGTCCTCTACTATGGAGTTACATCATCAGTGGACAAAGGAAGAACAACCGATATCACCTACTTGGATTTCTACAAGGCTTCTGATATGGTCCCACACCACATCCTTATCTCTAAATTGGAGAGATATGGACTTGAAGGCTGCACTATTCAATGGATAAAGAACTGGTTGGGTGGTCGCACCCAGAAGGTTATAGTCTACAGCTCTAGGCCCACAAGGAGGCTGGTAAAGAGTGGTGTATGTACTATTCTTGCAGCCTCTGGCTGTACAAAACTATTTTGGGATTATCAGGCTTTTTATTTACCAGCAGTGAAACAGTTCTCTACCTGCACTGTAGAGAATTGTATCCGCTCCCTGCTCTGATTACAATATAATTTATAAACAGGAAAGAAATCAAAGTAAAGTATCTCCTTTAAAACGTTTGCACTATCTCTACCGACAAGGATCTTTGAACAAAGATATTTTCAAAAGTATCTGCAAGACTTTTTTTTTCAGACTCTGTTCTCTTGGTTAAAAAGACAGTATCATACAAGTATTTGTGGAAATTAGTAATAATGGTTACAAATAATATCAGATTTTTTTTATTTGTTTGTTTGAAATCCATCTCATACTTGGAGATGTTCTGTAAGATTCTTAAAGTTTTGGCAGTCATTTAACACAACAACATTTTCCCAACAATTGCCAGGAGTTGTTCTGTGTTCTTACTGCATTTACGCTATTTATTAAAACTTATGTATTCTCTACAATAGTTTATTATGTTAGAATTTGACCTCAGAGGAAAATTAACCAACATATTATGGTTCAAAAAATTTTAAGCAGTACAAAGAAAAAGTTGAATTAAAAATGTTATCAACAAGTGATGACTCGTACAGTAGGAGTTAAATTGTGGGATATATAAGTTACTGTTTTTAATTGTTACACACACACAAAAGAGAAGAATTCCTCCCCCCTCCAAAAAAAAAAGGAATTAATCTTTGCTAAAATCTTAATCTTTTGCTAATCTTTGCTAAAAATGTGTCTCCCCAATTGAGTTGTTCTCTAAATACTTTTACATAATTACATTATTGAACTTTAACTGAGTATGAACAAAGGAGAGAGTTAGATACATTCACCAGCTCTTCTACTCAATTATTATTATTACTATTTTCTCTAAAAAACATGGGTGTGATAAAAAAATATATATACATATATACACACATCTCTGTTTTTCCTTAATCTACAAGAGGGGAGACATAATCAGGAAAGATAAGTGTGCAGCAAAGTACAAAGGAAACATAAAAGGGATGAGACACAACTTGGAATAGGATGTTTATCAGGGTTAGATTGATCATCTGGAAAAATGGATTTGATAAACAAAAACTGCAGTCTTAAAAGGGGAACCTGTCATTATGGTGATCCTTGATTTTTTTTTTTCCTCTTAACTATTGAATTTACTTTAATTCTCTACTTGTCTTCATTTATTTTTATATTTTTTAATTGATTTTTATACTGAAATATATTTAAGTTTTGAGAGATCTGTTCTTGATTTCCCTGAATTATATATGTATCCCAAATAATGGCTACTCCTGACATATTTCTGTAGGCTTCGCAGGGAGGATTTATCTTTTCTCACTGTGAGGAATTGCATAAAACCTAGACACTTAGCTAGGCTTAAATAATTTACTGATAAGTTAAGGAAACAAAGAAAACCATTGCATATTGATTGAATAGGACATACATATACTTAACCAAAGTATTCATGTATCAAGTTGAGCTTAGAGGTCAACGTTCAATACTTTCTAGGTTTCAAATATAAATTAGAATAAAGTTATCAGGGTTTATAAGCTTCCAACTCTGAAACCTACAAATTTTTTTCTCTCAGCTCCCTGGACAATCCCTGAATAGATATGCAAACCTTTAAAAATGAAGCTTAATGCTAAGTATAGGAAGAAATTCAAAGTTAAAGATCTGCAAAGAATCGTATGTGTAGTTGGAGTGAACATGTGACACTCATCCTGAAAGTTAAGCTTCTGCACAAGTCTTTTTAGCAGAAGTTATATTTATTTATTTGTTTGTTTGTTTGTTTGTTTGTTTATTTTTCTCCCTAAGCTATCAGTCACTAGAAAGAGAGCTGTCATAGGCACTTTTCTGGAATTACTTAGTCTGCCCAAGAAGAATTTTAATTTCATCATTTATGAAATGGTGTACTTTATAGGTGCCACATAAGTGGCTGAACAATGAACTGCAATTTGTTCACATTGAAAGCTGGCAATAAATATTTTAGCTAAGCTATTCGGGAAGTGCAGTATATTGTCTTCGTACATGTTAAGGAATTGTTCAATTTTCCAAAAAGACCTTGTTATTTAAGCAAAAAAACTTGCTATTCAAGCAAATAAGTTATTTTTGAAAACATTTTAAAATATTTGTTTTTTTATTATTATTTAGAAATATTTATTCACACAATGTTGCTTATAGGTACTTATTTATATACTGAGAGAGAGAAATTGAGAGAGAGAGAAAAAATATATTTCCAGAATTAAGCCAGGTTATGACATTCTAAAATTCTTTCAGGAAAAGCATGTGTATGTTGTGTTGGAGAGATGTGCAGGTCTGTCTGAAAAATTACGTGATAAAAATGTCCGTACAGTCATCCCTGAGATTCCATGGTTTAAGTCTGTTCTATCTGCCATGGTGAACTGAGGAGTCAATGGAATAAGGTGCCAATACCCTGTGAGCTGGGACTG
This sequence comes from Pavo muticus, assembly GCA_016647715.1. Lineage (NCBI taxonomy): Eukaryota > Metazoa > Chordata > Aves > Galliformes > Phasianidae > Pavo > Pavo muticus. Next base: position 299,721 of record JACDJE010000584.1, read on the forward strand.
TGTAGAGTGGGGAAGAAGGTAAAGTCTTTTCTGCATCTTAATAATACACCATCTATCTTTTGTCAGTTTTAATAAATGTTTTTGCATATTCCAAAATCAATTTCTTAAACTTTAGTTTGTGTGGGACACATAAGCATTTTCAATTGTCATATTTAATTTCCGAAGAAAGAAATGACACCAGATATTAATAAATTTAAAAGTGTCTACAACTATTAAAGTGACAGATATAGAACACTACTTAATTCTAAACACCCAAGTAGCATTACGAAGTGACACATTCTTCAAAAGAAAACACAGAAAATCTAATTCACCAAAATAATTGAGTACAGTTTGAAAAATGTGCCAACACAAATAAGTAGCTCAAAAAATCTCAAAGGACTTGAATTAAGTTTTGCCCAGCTCTGCCTGAAAGAAAATCAAAAGTGAAATTCAGCCATGTCAGGAATTTTTTAACGACTTCTAGGAGAGTATGAAATCAGAAAACAGTAGGTCTCATGAATTTACAGCTAACTTTGCATCAGGAGAGCATGCTTTTGCTGATACCACATTCAACATATATGATTTCTTCTGAAAATTTAAATCTTTTCTCTGAACACCCCAGTGTGTATTCTTCAGTAAAGAGCCTTGTGGAATGCTCACAGGCATCACTCACTAACTTCTTTGGATTTTGGTTAAGAGCTTTATCTTCGCTCATTGAAGTACCATTCAGCAGATTCCTTCTCCTGAGGAACTTCAACAAAATTGGTTTCTGATGTTCATTTTAAATGCTCTCTAGAACTTAATCCTTCCATATTTATCTATTATCCTCTCTTATCACAGTATCTGTCCATTGTTACATAAGAATATTAATGGTGACATCCTGATTATTATCTGTCACCAAAATTTTTCAGCAGACTTTCAGAAATCCTACGTGAAATTACCTTCTAGTTTAAATTGCTCACAGGACAGGGTAACTGATTAAATCTTATGATTATTATTATGATTATTATTTCTAGCAAAGTTTAACCTGTTAAAAAAAAATTATGGCAAACTTTGCTGGTTGACATTTCAAGTAGTGATTACATAGGATATCAGTAATCATTTTGTCATTAATCCTAAGTCATCAGCACTAACTACACAGTTTTTCTGCCTGTGGCTTGCTTATTTTCACTGTGACTTTGTCAAAACAGACATATTTTTTGAGGAGCAATTTAATTTTAGCTTTTAGAAGTCTTTATCTGTGAGATAAGCTGGGCCCTTCACATACCATCACAGGCTGGCAATAAGCACTACAGTCCCCTCCCCACTTTGTGATGGGACACTGAGGCAGACAAGTACCATTTGCCTGGATTCGGTGATACCCGGATACAGGCAGCTGCAGACAGTCTGCTGCTCCCACTGGATCCGTTGTCACTTCCCAATGACTCCTAAACCACTGCTGACTGAAGACTCATGTAGAACTGGAAGTCATGTACGCTTATGTAGACTGTGTAGGAATCACAGTAAAAATTGACTCAAGAGGCCATTCAATGTTATCTTTCTTGAATGGAATTATAAATCCTTAGTAAAATGCTGCAGGCTTAAGTACTCAAGATAGACACTGCAACATACCAGGACAGAGAGCATCAGAATGGTGGGAATTAGGTGAACTGTACCTGCTAACTGTGTGCCAGTTAGTAGTTTCAAAAATTTATTCATATGCTAGTCAGTATATTTCTCCTCATGGTTGCTCAGAGCCAACATTTAGATGCTGAGCTAAGGAAATTTGGTTTGAGGTCATAGAATAGTTCATCACTGGGCAAAGAAGGAGATAAGCAGTCTCCCAAAACCACAGTATTTGTGAGTATATCAGCAAGACTCTAAAAAACTTCATAGACTTAAGACTCTGAGAAAATTTAGGATTTTGTCTTAGAATATCTTTTGGAAATGGAAAATCTATGTTTATCACAGTTCATTTGTTTTACGCCAATATTTTTATGTGATGCTCTTGTATATATGGCCAGAAGATTAAACATTACAAGTCTCTATACTTGTTTTAAAGGATATATGAATAAATTTTGTGTCACCTAAGTCTCTTTTTCATATGGATCTCTGCTAAGAATAGGCTCTGCACTAGAAAAAGAACTTGTATTGATTTATCCTGGAACCAGGATATCATATCAGCTGAGCATGATATGATAAAGCAGAAGTTTAGCTCATAAGAAGAAAACACGCAAGAGTGTATTTAATTCACCAAGGTCATGAGCTCACCATACCTGGCTGCATTGGCTTTTTTATTTTTTTTATTTTTATTTTTTTAAATCTAATTGGGCTTAAAGTTAGGGTAGTGATTATGCATCCTCTTAGTCACTGAAGAAGTATATGAAGAGGCATTTTAAACTAGGGTCTTTACACCTACACCCATATAATGTTTTTCCTGCCAGTGCTCCCACTCATCTCCTAGACTAGGATGATGCCTTCTCAAAAATTAATTGAGAGGTTGCTGAATACCACAGATGCCAGTCAGTTGTGTGTTTATGTAAGCAATTTTCATTTTAGTACAGCTGCTGAGTCATTCTAAGTTTATCTCTGGCTGTGACACCATAACAGACACCCTGTGATCCTGAAAAGCTTGATATTTATTTTGAAATAGACAGCTTGCATACCTTCAGAAACGTCAATATAAATGTTTGGGAAAGAAGTAGAGACAATCAAGATAGATCATATTGTTGGCTTTGAGTTTACTGTAGAATGTTCATGAATAGATTTTAAAAGTTACTACTATTTGTAAGAAAATGTTTGTCATTGTCATGACAATAGCTACTCAGAAACTAAAATAGTTTAAATAAGTAGCAAGATATACCAGCCCATTAACTGGAATTCTTTAAAATAAGAGATTTCTATTTTTTTTCCTAAAATTGCTGTCTGAATTTTTCAGTCAGGTTAGGAGGTGATCAGAGGAAACAGTGGAAATTCATTCCACTTGAATGAATTTCTTGTCTGTAGTTCTTCTGGATCATACAACCAAAATAATTTACAAGGAGCTCAGTAAATAACAGTTTATCTTAACAAAGAACAAGTCATTTCAACAAATGGCATTTCCATGCCAGGAAGCAGAATTACTATCACAGATTTAATAGTATATGTTGATACTATGATCTCATATGATATATGTATGATAGTATATGTTATAGTATATGTTGATACTTTGATCTCACAATCTTAGATTGTGAGAAATGCTCATGTTCAATAATCCAGGATTAGGTGGAATTTGTTATGAACCATGTTTTGCTGTACACTTTTGCAAAAGTGAGTGTCCTAACAGGCAGGCATACACTGTAACAAGCAATCAACATGCATTTATACCTTTATCATTGACCACAATTCCCTCCTCCTGTTCCCCAGACTGGGTAAAATGGGGTTTACAGGCAATCCAGTGTTGAGTTTTCGATTTATATCCTTCTAAGTCATCCCCTCAGGAAAGTTCTTTGTTAAAATACCCTATTCTTAATCTCCAAGATTGCAGAGTGTAAACGTCACAATGTTTGCAATTCAAATTAGCAAACAGCACCATGCAGGAATACTTCAGAGCTGGAAGGGTAGAAAAGATTATGGTCTGATTATGGTCTGAACATTTTGATTTTTATAATCATTAAAAAAGATATAATCTGTGGTGCTGTTACATCATGTTTTTGAAACTAGACTTAATATGTGAATTAAAGATTATTCAATGCACATGGGAGGCGATAGTCTGCAGCCAAAGTGCATTCCATTACACCGTTGCAGCTGATAGAAAGCAGCAGAAAAGGCTTGTGGATTTTTAAATACTAAGATATATTTCAATTTATTAATTAATTTTGTATATATGCAGCTCTTCAATCTTTGAACATATACTATTAAATCTGTGATAGTAATTCTGCTTCCTGGCATGGAAATGCCATTTGTTGAAATGACTTATTCTTTGGTAAGATAAACTGTTATTTACTGAGCTCCTTGTAAATTATTTTGGTTGTATGATCCAGAAGAACTACAGACAAGAGGCAGAATGAGAAATCACATCATCTATTCTGCATGCCTGAGATAGAGTGCAAATTCTTGTTTAAGACACTAAAAATGTCCTAGAAGTTCTGACCAGTGTGATTACTGTATTGGAAAAAAAGCCTCTCTTCTACTTACCTATGTTTCCTGTTTCCATACTGCTGATTTTTCTAAGATTTAAGGACCAGCATCTTCCCCAGTATTTTTCACCACAATTTTTGTCCAGATGAATATTTTAATAGATTAATACCAGAGACTTGAATGGTCAAATCCAACATTATAACTTTTAAAATCCCTGCTTTTTAGATGCATAGATTGTTTCCCTTTTTTGAAGTTAAAGATATTTCAGTCTCCAGACTGTATACTTTTTCATACTCTTCAAACTGTCATGCAAGACTGAGTGACTGGTGCTTAACAGTGCCTGATTTTTTTCTGAGGTTTAGGAAGATAATAAAAGCTTTATTTTGGATGCCCACCTGAACAGAGATAAAAGATACTAGCAAAATCAGTCCTTTCATATGATGTGTTGAGAGTGTGACTTACCTTTGCTTAGAAGCCTACTGACTGAAACACTCACTTCAGTAACAGATGTAGCTCCAGCTGCTCCTCCTCTTTGCAAGAGTGCCCTACAGACAAAGGGGAATGAATACCTGGCTAAGGCTGAAGTAGTTCCTCCTGTATGATGACACTGACTTCATTTGTTTCATGTATGAAAAAGTTGGATTTTTTTAATCAAATAATAAAAAGCTGAGATTTACAGGTTAATTTCACCTAATAACCTAAACAAACATAATAAAAATTCATTATAAAATATGAAATATAAAATATATCGTGGCATAGGTGACTATTTAAATTAAAATTGACTATCTAACAGTTTGAACTACAGATAGCTGTATCTCGTGAGATTCTAATATTGCTCAGTTAGAAGCAATGCAGGAGCTGGAGACATTCCTCTGAAAAATGGCAACTGTGAGAGATAAAACAGCCTGTTAGTAGTCTCACTTGTCTTTTGAAAAATATGAGTTTTCTTCAGTGTACCTGTGATTATTCAGAGTTCCTTTTGAAAAATGCTTTTAAATCCTTCAAGTCTAAGAATCTTGAGAACATAATGGCTGTCCTTAGATATACATTTTTAGCTGACCAAGAGAAGGAATGGAATTCTTTATGCTCCCGTTTGACTGCTAACTCTTCTGGACAATAAGAAAAGATGAAAAATTTGAAGTTGTTATTTATCATTTTGATTATACCATTGCACTGGGGGTTCATGTTTTATGCAAGGTTATATAAGATGATTTTGTGAGAAATGCTAATAAAAGATATTTCAGTTTTCAAAGTACATTTTTATTTCTTTCTCATCAGCTCCTACATATATTCAGAGGCTCCTGTAAGGCAACCTTGGTTTCTAAAGGGGGTTTGACTATTTCACAGTACTTTATAAACTTACAAAAACAGTGGACAGTCGTCTTGAAAGATGGATTAGATGGATTAGTAGATGGATTACCCATTTCAACCAATCCACAGGACAGCTCTATGAAACCTGACAGAGGCATATATAAGGAACTATTTTCTGTACATCTACATAAACCTAAAATTCTTCTGTAAGAGACTTGGGCCTATAGTAGTGCTGTAGTACTGCTTTGGCAGCTTTGGTAAAACCTTTGCGTAAAATAACTTGCTGAGACTGCAATGACTCCAAAAGTATTAATACAGATGTAAACACACATACAACAGAACACTGGCTGGAGATCTGAGTGCCAACATGCACCTTTCAGAATAACATTCTGAGTAAAATCCTCCTGACTAGTGAGCAGCAATGCACTTGCAGAGATAAGTATTTGTCTCACTTTATAGGAAAAAAAAAAGAGAAGAGAGAGAGAAAAATCCATTTGTATTCATAACACTTCTGGGATAAAAATTAGTTTAAGGCTCAGATGGGTATGAGAGTAATAAATGTGAAAGGAGGAAAGGAAGACTTCATTGGGATTTTTTACCTACCAGTGCACTGATGAAAAGAACTGAACTACCTACTTCTGGATGAGAGGGAACAAGTGGAACTAATTCCTCTCCCAAATTGCCAAAAGGCAACAGACTGAAACTTTAAATCATTCATGACAAATTGTGAAAGGAGTGCAGACCTATGGAGGATTTGAAAGAAGTGATATGACGAGAAGAGTCATGTTCTTATGAAAACCATATTTTTTTTTCCTTCTGTGCAACTTATTTCTTAGTTGTTCATAATTTGCCTCCCTTTATATATATATATATATATATATATATATATATAAAATATTTTTAGATCTTTGCTTAACTTAACTTAGAGTGAAGGTAGCTTCTCCATGAGAGAAACATCTGGTCAGTGAGCACCCTTACCTAAGGAATGATTACGTGTCACCATATCCTGTAAGTATGCCTCTACACTTTAATAAAGTTCTTATTTTGCTCAAAAGATAAATTCTGTCTTATGGACTTCTGTTCTCTTTGATTTGAGAATAGTGGTGTTTCCTGTTATATTTTGTTCAAGATCTCATTCCAGAGTATTTAAAATATTAGGAAAATTCTGTTTCTAATATTTTTTTTGGACAGATGCAAATGGTGTTGAATTAGTAATGTCACTGGTAGACATTTTAACAAACAAATGATGCTTTAAGGTTGGATTATTTTCTTTATCTTAAGTCTCTTTTTATTTATTTATTTATTTATTTTTCAGGAGACGAGAACAAATAGGTTTACAATGAAATTAAACTGTGTATTTTTTATTTTTATTTTTTTAATCAAGGACATTTCATGCATGCAACGAGAAAGTAAAATACATGTTATTAATACGAAAGTCATTAGTGTGGAAACCATACAGAGAAAGAAGAAGAAAGAAGGAAGGCTGCAACCACTGAAACTGATATAACTCAAGTGAACAGACCAGAATATTTATTCTTGTAAGTTCCTGAAGCAGATCTTAAAAATAAAAATGGAATCCAGGTGCTTGGCAGTTAGCATATCTTGGTGAATCTGGGTAAGAAAAACCACATGGAATTCTAAATGCTGCAAATTCAGGTTTTAAAAAGAAGAGTCATATTCTTCTAAAAATAAAGCAATCTTTGCTGTTTTAGGGATGATAAGTTAAATGATGTTGTTTTCCACTGACTCACATTATCAGTCACTGGAAGTTCTCATTAGCTCACCATTGTATACAGTTATTCAGGGACTGTCTTCTGTCTGTTCCCAGGACATCCTGAATTTAAAAGAATAAAGGAACTAATAGAAATTGCAACAGTTGTATATATCCTTCTAGCTACCTTCTCTTCAAATGCAAAATGGTTTAAAAAGCTGACCCAAAGCCAAGGCTAATACAAGGTTCCTGAAAATTGTTCAGCCCATTTTGGAACGCATCTGAACTAGTTTTTTTGTTTAAAAAGAACCGTGATTATGCATCTTATCACAGAATATTACATGACCTGTCATCATCTATTCTTCAGCAAAGCAAACAAATGTATAATCTGCCATCTATTTTTGAATTTCATCACATAATAATTATATCTGAGATTAATCTGCTGAACTTTGGGCTTTGCCCTTTTGTAAAGTGGCATGGGATACAAATTCAAAGTAATCTGCCTGAACTGTAAGGCTTACTTTTACATCAGTATTTAATATTATTTTTTTTCCCTAAGAAGACTGATGTGAGATTCATTCCTGGTTGACCTTAAAGCTTTGATAATAAAATAGCTATAATAGAAGACTTTGCAGAGTTTTTTTTTTTTTTTTTTTTTTTTTTTTTTTTTTTTTGTGGGTGTGAAAAAAAAATAGCAGAAGTGGATTTGAGATATAACAAATTTCATGATAATCTCCATTTGTTTCACTAATTCATGATAATAGATATAATAAAGTACTTTGATTTTAATTTGTGCTTAGTGGGATATAAGAATGTTTCTGGGTGGATGCTGCATACATGAAAAATATACTTTGAATACTTTATCTAAAACATGGTTTCAGTCTATGAAGTTGATAAGACGTATGTATCAGATTTTTAAAGCTTGCAATTGTATTTCCTTTTTATAATCCCTAACAGCAACTCATTGCTGGTAAAAATAAATTAACGATGACATTTTTCTTAAAAGGAATTACAAAAGCAGTAGCAGAAAGGAGAAAGAAAGCATTAAGAAGTGCACTATTTAAAAGATGGAAAACACAAATTCATTTATTCTTAAATAGTGCAATATAAAAATATAAATTTTTAATGAATAGTGAAATTTAATAAAGTAATTTGAATGAGCATAAGTCAATTGTGATTTTAAAAAAAAGGATGATGTTCTATGGAGAAATATTTTCTACTTCAATAACATGAAATTCAAAATTTTCTTTCCTGTCTCAGCATTACTTACCTAATAGTGATCAAAGTTGCAAGAAAGATCACATGTCATGATGCGGTGATAGGGCCTAGCACTTTAAAAATACTTGCCTATTTAGCTATGCCTTAAAGCCTTCTTAGGATTTACTTTTGTAAAGCTCTATCTTACTCATTGCTTCACTATGATTAAGGCAATGAAGTTTAGAGCAGAGTTCTTAATCCTCACATTTTTGAACCTCCTGTTTGCAACAGGAGCTATGAAAAAACAATGGATAAATTAAAAACAAACAAACAAACAACATTCCCTCACTTCAAAAATTGGAGATTTAATTACAGTACGACAGTATGTCCTTGCTGTCTTCTTCTTCTGAGTGCTTTATCTGTGCCTTTGCCAAACAGACTGTTTAGGTTCAGTCTTACAAATGTTTATAAATACCTGAAGGGATGGTGCAGAGATGACAGGGACAGACTCTTTTTGGTGATGCTCCAGGACAGGAGGCAATTGGCACAGACCAGAGCACAGGAAGTTTCATGAACTTAGGAAACATTTATTTATTGTGAGAATGAAAGAGCACTGTAACTGGTTGTGCATGGAAGTTGTGGAGTCTCAAAGACGATCTTTAAAAGCCTCTTGACATGGTCCTGGGCAAGCAGCACTAGTTGTCCCTGCTTGAGCAGAAGTTGTACCATATGCCCTCCAGTGGTCTCTTCCAACCTCAACCATGTTGTTATTCTGTGGTATAATCACTCTCATTTCTAAATAAACTGAGAAAACAACCTATTTTGTATGGCTTTTGTAGGATATCTAGGCATTTAGTCAGAGACCTGTACAGTTTTGAAATGTAGAAGCATAAAATATATTTTGTGTTGGCAGAAAGTAGTAGAAAGCATCCATCCTAGATTACTATGAAAATTCCAATCTTTTCATTAGTTTTTGTTAGCCAAACGTGATTTCTAGAGCAGATTACTACTAACTTAGGTACATTTAATATGTTAATTGAGGTATGACACCGTCAGTGCTACCTTTTGCTTCAAGTTAAATTGTGACACACTGCAACAGTATGTTCAGATTGAGAGATTTTTTTTCATTTAGCAGACACTGTAAAATGTGGTTTATATAGTGGTGGGATGAATGGGTTTGAACATGCTCCAAATGCAAGCAGAACCATTACATCAACTTCCAATGTATTACTAAACACTGGAAGGTATTCTACAGATGCATTTCCTTCTGCTTTCACTTTAAAAGGTTACAGTGGATTTTCTACATTTTACTCTGAACTACTTTTTTACATAACCTGTGCATGAGCTCTGGACATTCTGGGAATTTCTGGCATGTAGTGAAGAATACATCCAACTGTGGTTCTCCACTAGCTTTGGCAGAAAATAATTAAGAAGTTGTTAAACTCCTCCAAAACCACATGTGAATAAGGAAGAGTTTCACAAGCTGTGCTATGCACAGAGCCTAGTTTCATAAGCAGGAATGCCTGGGAGTACAGTTGTAACCAAAATCTTCAGAGTAGTGGCACAGGACAGTGACAGAGATTGAGTATAAATACAAATCCAGATGTAATGCAACCTCCAGAGGTGGGTAGAATAATGCAAGTGAATAACAAAGAGAACAAATTACTTGTATCCAGTGTATCCCAAACATCCCATATGTGGTGATAACATATAGGAAATTATGAGATGTCATAAAATATAGTCACAATCCCTAGAGGAATGAGAACAAAAGAAAAAGAAAGAGGAATTTCTCCAGCAGTGTCTTTCCAGTTAAGCGTGCCATGTCTGGTCAGTGATACTACCTACTTACAATGAGTCTTCTCGCATTTTTGGTGGGAAATGACTCCTTTTATTTTTATTCTTCTCCATTCACCACATTTCCCTAGTTTATATCATTGCAAGATGAGTTGCAAGATTCTAGCTTATACAATTGGGTAAAGTATAGTAGAATTTTGAAGAACCGTTTGTCTATTGTGTGTTTTTGTCATGGTTTTATAATTTTGCTATTGGTATTCTACATCATGACATCATGTGGAGCACAGAGAAGAACTACATGTCCCAGAGGACCTCACGGTCAGAGGGGAAGATACGTCATGGAAGTCACGGGATCTCACTCTCTCCCTGCCTGGCAGAGGGTGTGGCTGTGCTTCCAAGCCATGTGCCTTCAGGTTTGCTCGGTTTCGGAAAATTCTCTCTCTCTCTCCTATTTTATTTGATTTATTAGTCTCAATTTTGATTAGATTGTATTATATTGTGTTATCTTGTATTTCAATATCATAGTTAGTAAAATAAGTTTTCCTCTTTAGATCGTTGCCGCTGTTTTTTTTTTTTTTTCTTTTGAGCCCAGCTCCCATCTCCATACCCTTCCCTTTTTTCCTTTTCCATTTTTGGGGCCAGGGGGCCCATGGGCCTACTGCCCCTCTGTCACAGGCATAGATTGATCTAGATAGCTCCGTGACAGTTTTCTAGAACAACAAAACAGTAATCTAGCAAAAGAAGCAGCCCCATTCATTCACAATACTGTGGGAAAGGATAAGAACATCTTGTGGTGGGCTTGTGTGGAAAGAGGAGTGACATCAACCAGATTCAATGGCTATGAAAGTGTTTTTCCACAGGTATCTCATTGCAGTTATAAAGATGATATTAAGTCAGAATTGCTGCATCCCTCTTTGGCTCCATTCCATCACAGTCTGGGAGTTTTATGTTGCCAGTCATCATGCTAGGAGCCTTGGGAACTATATTAATCTGAGCTGTATTCTGTGGCTCAGACCTGCAAAATGCAGGTCAAAAATGCAGACCAAGTATTTCTAATAATTAAAATTTCTTATCTCAGTGGAATTTCCAAAACTGAATGCATTCTATTTTATTATTATTATTATTTACTGTTTTGGAATTTCTGTTCTGAGCGAAAATTTCTTCTGAATAGAAATATCCTAGAAATATACCCATAGAAATATCCCTATACATCAACCGGAAATAAGTTCAGCCAGTGGTTTACTAGTTTAACATTTCAAAACCTGGTGATAGCCAGAATCAGGATGTGCTCTCACTTCAGAGAATCAGAAAGAAAGAAAATGTATTCTGTGTAGCTAAACAGTGAAAACAACATTAAATTAAATTATTAACAGCCATGACATAAAAAATCCACACTACTATTATTTGTGTCATAATTTGCCATAGATGTTTTAACTGTTACTGTCTAAATATTGCCGTCTGTTGTCACTTTCATTAATACCTTACAGTAGATCTGATGAAATGTAGAAGTAATATTTGATACTATTTGAAAAAAGAGCCTGGAGTAGGGAAATAACCGCAGATGAATTTGTTGGATTAAGAACAAATCCTATTTCTGTATCTCTCTTCACATTTAGCTTCTCAAATTTCTACAATATGAGGACGTAAAATCTAGCATAAAACATGAGAAAAGTGACTAAATGATGCATCACAGCATCTTGTACTAAACAAAAGGATTTACATAGTCAGGAACTGCTTTTGACAACACAGCTTGTACTTCTGAATCCCAAGTAGATACAGGGTTTTTTTTTTTTTCCTCTGGGGGCAGATGCAATTATGTAGACTTCATCAACTGAGAGAGATTAACTGGTGTAGCTGTTCTGAAGCAATTATATTCTACTACAGTTTCCTCAATAATTTCTCCTTAATAATTACTCCCTTTTATATTTGAAATATTATACACTATTCTTAGTTAATTATTTATCTGACAGATAACATCCCAAATACACTAAATGTGTAAAATCTTTATGTACTCCTTTTAACAAAATCAACATTAATAAATATGTTAAGTTTTTGTATGGTATGGCAGAGACATGACAGCAGTTAACTTCCTATTAAAAAGCTCCCACAAGTATTTCATATGTTCAAAGCCATCCATTATATCATTAAATGTTTGCATGGCTGAAATACACTGTGAGAAGTGTATTTTTAAGTATAATCAAGATCAGAGGAAACTATTCAGTAAAGCAAATCAAATTGTTTGTGATGAGTAATGAAAATTTCAAAAATTTGAAATTACATTAATCTTAGAACGGAGAAATGAATAAGATAAATTTTTGAAGTCCTTTCAGAAATCCTGTGATTCTTTTGAAACAATAAATCAATGAAATCAAAATAAGTGGATGCTCATTTTGAATTAGTGAATGGCCAGAAGAAGGGAAATAACAATTTTGTTTTACAAATAAATCATTGGGATTGAAAACTGGCAAACTGATGTCATATGCGTGAAGTTAAAGAGCAGATATATTCTTATGATGTCTGCAGGAGAAATCAAATCAGTTCTCCTGTTTTATAAGCTGATGCCTGGAGGATATAATTAGGTTAATTATAAAATGCAAGAAACTTCTTTCATATAGAGCTCATTCAGTGCCTTTCCAGTGTTCTGAAGAAGACCAATACTGGAAAAGCTAGCGATAACATTTCAGTAGCAGAGACAGAAACTGAGGCAAGTATAATGAAGTGTTTGTACTCTCTAAGATCAATTTCCTAATGGTTGTTCATAACACAGACTGGAAGGCAGCTTGAGGATTAAGAGCCTTTGCCACAGTTCGTTGTCTTCTATTAACTTCTGGAGGTTTAGGTCAAACACTGTCCCTTGTAAAAAGAGTTGTTAAATAGGTGCTGCCAAGTCTTGTCTGCCTTCGGCATAACAAATAACTCTTGCACAAGCTTCAGATCTGCAACACCTTCCAGGATCTTCTTTCATGTCATCCTGTTTACCACATCTCATGCATGTTGTGAAAACAACAACCAGCCAAACGATGCAGCTCTCATTATTATTATATTAACAAAATTAAATAGTTATATATCTCACCACACAACTTGTTAAAGGGCACATATAAGTGAAATGCACTATTTTTGATGCAATAAGGGTTTATTATACAACAAAGGACTGTCAGAATTTGTATAGAAGTTAGTGATAACAAAGGCACTGTGCAGCCCTGGTTCACTGTGGTATAGTATACTTACACCTAACACACCACAAGAGCTAATAAAGTCTGCATGTGTCATCTTTGCTTCACTAGTCCAATATGGAATCATCGGTAAAACCTGCTGGGCTTTGGTATTCATCCGTCATTATGCTGGATTGTACAAGAAGGACAAGATTTTGCAGACCTTTTTGCAGTGAAACCATCTTTATTCTTAGAAGAACTTTTAGCTGGCTCACTCTTCATGTGCTGTCTGTCTGCCTGTTGCCTGTCCGTTTTCCCTTCTGTTTCTAGAAACAGGGAATTTTTGAGCCAAAATGATCTCTCTACTCAGTAGAGCCATTCTGTTGCTGAAACAGGTGTGAGAGACAAGACTGTTTTTCTCTTTTGTCTCAAAGCTTGCTTCGTGAGGCCTTTCTGGAGATAAGACTCTAACTGACAATTGCAAATTATCTAGGGGGGCGAGTGGTAGGTGTCACCGTGCTACAGTACCTCTGCTCATGATTGTAAAGACAAGCAGAAGCGGGACAAGCAGTCTTTTTCAGGGGTGTGGCTTGAAGGAGCTGAAAGAAGAAAGAAGAAAAAAAAACCCAGAGAAATGGGGGATAAAAAGGCTCTCACTAAACTAAGGATTTTGGAGAGGAACTCCCAAAGAAACCTTTGATGGAGAATTCCCTGAGGGGAAAACCTCTTTGGAAGAACCCTCCCCTCCCCCCGTGGCCTGCTTGCTGCGAAGCTTCCTGACTTCCTCCCATCCCTCGCGGTGACCAGATGAGTTCCTGAGAACAACGGACCTGCTACGAACCTTGCTGGACCCACGGTGGTGACTATCTCTCTCTTGCTTTCTATGAAGACTCCTTGCTTATTTCCTCTCTCTTTTCTATCGCCCATCTTCCCTTCCCCATATCCCTAAGCAACTGGGATTTGTAATAAACTGGTCGGACCAACATTTGACCCGTTGTTTCTTAATCTCACGTCGGGTATACATACATTAAAAGAACCTCATCTCCCTCCTATAAATTGGAGCGAGACAACAGGAGAGCATGAAATGGCCAAAGGCTTCTTTTCTCTTACTCGCACATGCAATATATTCATACATACGTATAAACTGTGTATAATTTTGAGCCACCTCTTCTCTCATTGTGCTGGAGTTGGGCTGATCAACAGTGATACCTTAAATTATCTTCCTGAAAACTTATTTAGTTTCTAATACATCACAAATGTATTCTGTCTAATAGCTAGTGTGCTTTCCTCCTTTAATATGTTTCATACATATCCTTTCTCTGTTTGCATAGATAAGCTGTTTCAAGTCAGGTCTACAAAGTACAAACTTCACGGTGTAGTAAGTATTTTAATTATTCTTGTATGCAACCTTCGGGGGTCAGATCTAGGGAGAGTACCCAATGGAACTGCATACTCAAAAAGAAAAAAGCTGTAATTACTGTTCTGCATATCATTCATGGGTCAGTGGTAAAGAAAGTCTCCTAGGGAATCTCTTCAGCATATATTCATGTTTATTGGGTGAAATGTTATGCTAGCTTTAAACTAAACTTTTTCATTTAATATTTTTAATTAATTCAGTTAGAATACTTGGAACATCTGAGCATTCGGCAGATCTTAAGGCTACATCTGTGACCAATTGTGAGCAAATTTAAATGAACTTGTCTAGCCCTATTGTTGATGTTAATAGGTTTATAAATCTGATTACATCCAGGATATTTGCTCAGACATTCTGAGCACTTTGCACTTTTCTGCAATAGATTTTGATGTTAATATTAATTTCCACAATTAGATTACTAATGCTGTGCCTAGTATCATTTTTTTTTCCCTGTCTTTCCTAGCTGAATGTAGAAAATATGAGTACAACAATACAATTTATATGCCACTGCATTTCTTTCAGTATGCTTACATTGTGAATCTGGTATAGGAATGAATGTTATTAGATTACACTCTCTTGACTTTTTAAGTCAAGAGAGGCAGGTCGTGAGGCTTCTTATGTCAGAAAACCTTCTTGTTCTTCTTCATGAGGAATCTGTTGTCAGAAATCTCTCTTGCTCTTCTTCATGAGGAATCAGTTGTCAGAAACCTAAAAACTATGGTTGCTTGTCCCTTTTTTATCCTTCTTCTTCTGCCTACGTGACATCCCTGGGTGCTTGGGTAAGAGTCATGTGAGTACCCCCTGAGAGGGCCATCTCCTTCAAGATAAACCCACACAAAAGACTGCTTCCCGGCCATTAATCTGTGGCTTATCTCTCTTCCATTGCCCCTGGCCTTGTCCATCTGTGCCCCTCATACAAAAGGATTTTGCAACCCCGGCCCAAGACTTGCCCATCAGTGTTCTCCAAACAAAGGACTTCTCAACCTCTGGCCAGGACTTGCCTGGACTTGTCCATCTGTGTCCTTCAGAAAAAGGACTTTGCCCAGGACTTGTCCATCAGTGTTCCTCAGCAAGCTTTGAGGCAATGGTATAAAATAATAATCTCTTACAGATGGTCAGAAATTCTTGCATTACATCCGAGATTTCTTGTTTTGATGAGTATCTTCCTTCTTTACGAATTAACTATTCCATTTTGCTGGAAGATTGAAGTAACTTACATTTTCTCTAATTCTAACCATATTATGTTCATCTATTAACAGCTATGTTAGCTTACTGAGCGCTTTCAGAAGCTATTCAGATTATAGCTGTTGAACATTTTGTAGTCTTGGAAGTCTTAACACACAAAAAAGTTACATTTTATTACTATGAGCTCATGATGTCTGAAAGAATGAACTGAGCTTAGAGTTTTCAAAATGTCAATTGCCTGCTGTTCCAGCTTTATGATTGGAACTCTGTGTAGAAGGTAAATTAGTCTAAATCTGACCATGTTAAAATGAAAATTCATTCAGAACTGAACTATATATTTTTTAAAGTGCATGCTTTTATAAAGTTAGACTGTGCAAATGTATCTTTTGAAATAAAACGGTACATAAATGATTTAGACTCTTCTTTTATTTACAGAAGATGATCCAGAATATGCTGCATTTCTGATCAGCTAACCTGAAAGGTCTGTTCCTCAAATGATTCATGACTTTTTCAACTATTTTTAATCATTAATTTCTTAAAATTTTGATCAAAGAAGAAAGTCACAGAGGAATAGAATAATTTATTACTATTTGCTATAGCTTACCATACAAGTTGTCTGTAAGAATTAGATTTTATTAGAATAACAGAAAAGTTTTGATTTTATTACAGACATAGAAAATAAAACTGTACACTTATATTGCCATGTAAATAAAGTGTTAGCAAAAATTCATATGTGTGATGTACTGATGGTAATCAGTAATTTTTACAGCACTATAATAGTTTCTAACAGTTGGGCTTCTAATCTTCTTTAGTATTATCATGCTTCAACTATAATAACATTGCTGCTAACTGAATAGGTTAGATTTAAATATCTGATTTAAAATTTTATCTATACATAATGATAACCAGTTTAATTTTAATATTTAAATATCTTATTATGCAATAACTTTTATGAATAGTTATCTAAGTTTTCAGGATTTGGAAGCTGAGATTAACATATTTCAAGATAAATTAGCAACACCTGTGCTAACAAAATCGTGATTTCATAACTCTGTTACCTTATAAGTTCTGATAACTGACCTAATTACTCGCAGCCAGATATAGATAGTCATGTTTGGGTAAAACATTTCCAATGAACACCACTTCAGAGATTTTTTTCTTTCCAAATGTAAGAGATTATTATTTTATACCATTGCCTCAAAGCTTGCTGAGGAACACTGATGGACAAGTCCAGGCAAGTCCTGGCCAGAGGTTGAGAAATCTTTTGTCTGAGGGGCACAGATGGACAAGGCCAGGGGCAACGAGAGAGAGATAAGCTGCAGATTAATGGCCAGGAAGTGGTCTTTTCTGTGGGCTTATCTTGAAGGAGATGGCCCTCTCAGGAGGTACTGCACGTGACTCTTACCCAAGCGCCCAGGAATGTCACGTAGGCAGAAGAAGAAGGATAAAAAAGGGACAAACAACCATGGTTTTTGGGTTTTCTGACAACAGAAGCCTCATGAAGAACAAGGAAGGTTTTCTGACAACAGATTCCTCATGAAGAACAAGGAGGGTTTCTGACATGAGAAGTCTCACGACCTGCCTCTCTCCCTCCTGGACTTGCTCTGCACTCTACCTGCTTGCTTCCTAAGGCCGGCCATGCTGCTGCTGCTGTTCTTTCCCGAAGAAGAAAGGTATCTGCCGTCAGATTCCTCCCTACGGAATGCCTGCATGCTGACGGACTCTCCTGGGCCTGCTACTGGAGACCTGCTGCTTTCTCCTGGAATTGCACCGTGGCTTCTTCCCAGACCTACCCAGTACCTGCACCGTCTTGCTGCCTGAGACCGGCCACGCTGCTGCTGCCCTCCTCCCCTGAGCCTCTGCCCCGGACCATCGAACAACGGAACCTCTGCTGGATCCTGGTGGTGACTATCCCCGCTTTACGCAATTCTTGCTTCTTTCCTATCTTTTCTATCGCCCGCCTTCCCTTCCCCATGACCTTAATTCGTAATAGTGTTCATCCTCCACTTCCCCATCTCCCTAATTAGGATTTGTAATAAACCTGGTTGGACCAACATTTGAACCGTTGCTTCTTAATCTCACGTCGGGTATACATACATTAAAAGAACCTCATCTCCCTCCTATAAATTGGAGCAAGACACCAAATTATTTTTTTATCATCTATAAATCACTATGCTTTTTCCAGTTCTGAAATATTTTGATCATTTGACTGATGTAGATCAAAATTAAACTGGATAGAATACAGCTCTGTTTTACTAAATGTAGAATTACTCAGTACTGTTAACTTTTTCAATTTTGAGGACTGTAGAGATTAGAGAAATAGATTTAACCTGAGAGAAATCAGTTAAGCATTTGCTTAGAATGCAAAGAAAATACACAGTCCTTAAAAGGGGAAAGGTGACTGAAAAGAGGAAGATAGTAACAGATTTTATTGAGACTGTTGAGTTCAAGAGGGATTTTCAAGATGGATTACTTCAGTGATCTTCACAGTGTTTTGTGGATTACTATTTTTTCTTTGTTTTATTTTGTTTTTGCTTTTAACTAACTATGGATTAATGGGCTAAACACAAATAATTCTTAAATCAAAAAGACTAAAGGAATGATAACTGCAGAATGAACTGCAGAATGAGACTGAATCATATAAGCACAGTGAAGCATTTCAGAAGAAGAATAAATATAATCTTAGCAGAATTATATAGATATAGTGGAATATACATGGAGTCGACATGAGTACTGCTAAGGACATGTCTAGAACACTGTATACCATTCTCATCACCTTACTCAAGGAAGACAAATTAAGATTGGAGCAGACATATATAAGAAAATAGATAGGGATGGAATAGTCAATTTTATGAGAGGGGGTTAAAAGAATTGGCCTTATGAAGCCAGCAAAATGAAGAATGAGAAGGGATCAGATTGTTCTCTATAAATACATCACAGAATTGAACAGGAGTTAGGGAGAGAGTAGTTATTTAAACTGAAGGACAATGTTTGAACAGGTGCAATAGTTATAAATTGGCCACAACCTAGACAGGCTGTAAATTTAAAGGAAAGGTTTCTAATCATTAGAGAAGAAACAAGGAAGGAAAAATATCCTGATGCTTTTAAGATGGACCTTGACCATAATTTATTAAAGTAATGCTATTCATATAACAATTTTTGGTTTTTTTTTTGTTGTTTATATTTTCAAATAATCTTTAAAATTAAATTCTCTTTTAAAATGTATGTGCTGAATTACTGGTTTTATATGCTTAGGCAGGTGGGAAATAAATTAAGGCAATGGTAATATAATGGATACATGGTGGTTCAAATTTGACATAAATTTTGTTCTATTAAGAAATTCAAAAGCTTTCTGAGATATCTTAGGAAGAAAAAGTCAGAGTTTCAAAACTATTGGAAGAACTATTCACTATCTGGGGTTAGTCATAAATTCCTAGCTGAGTTTCTGCTCACGTTATTTCAGTGATAATTCCCTTTTAAATTCTTTTGGTGTGTTTTGGGCCATAGCTACCTCCTTTTCTTTTTTCATTCTTAAGACTCGTCTTAAACAATTAAATTAATTAAAATTTAAAACCAAACTATTTGGGTTTCTTTTATAACATTCATATACATTTTAAAAGACCACATTTTCTACAGTGGTGTCTGAACTGACAGCTTCCCCACTTTTCCCACTTATAGGCAACTGTAGTTTCTGAAAAAAAATCCAAAATTTATGCACTTTCTAGAATCATAAAATCACAGAATGGCTTGAGTTGGAAGGGACCTCAAAGATCATCAAGTTCCAGCCCCCTGCCACAGGCAGGGTTGCCAACCGCTAGATGAAGTACAAGATCAGATTGCTGAAGACCCCATTCAACCTTAAACACCTCAAGGGACAAGGCATCCATGTCTCTGGGCAACCTGTTCCAGCACCTCACCACTCTCTCAGTAGGAAACTTCCCCTGACACCTAATCTAAATCTCCCCTCTTTTAGTTTAAAGCCATTACAACCTTGTCCTATCACTATTTACCCATGTAAAAAAGTTGATTTCCCTCATGTTTAAAAACTCCCTTTAAATATTGGAAGGCCACAATAAGCCTTCCCTATTCCAGGCTTTACAAGCCCAGTTCCTTCATCCTATGGAGTGGAGGTACTCCACTCCTTGGAGCATCTTTGTAGACCTCCTCTGGACCTTCTCCAACAGCTCCACATCTTTCCTGTGTTGGGGGCCCCAGATGTGGATGCAGTACTCCAGATCAGGCCTCAAGTGGGCAGAGTGGAAGGGAAAAATCATCTCCCTTTAAAGTCTGCTTTGAAGATGACATAAGTTCAGGTCCATTTCCATCTCCTCTCCCTGTTCAACTTTGAGTTTATTTTTCATCTTGAATATTACTACATATTTTGAATATGTTTAAATAATGTGTGTGTGTAAAAATGAAGCAAAGCTTTTCCTAATTTCATTTAAAATCTTATTAGTCCTCAATTTGCAGTACTTGCATGCTTTCCATTGGAAATTATTTGAGCAGAAACCCGTGTGCTCTTTCAAACTGAAAGATAGTACATCAATTCAAATCTTGTAGACAAGATTCTGCCAATTTATTTAATCTATCTACAGAAGTTAATGGATGATGATAATTCAGTACTATAATAGGGCCTGAATTTAGCTGCCTGTTTAAGTAACTGTTACTGATATATCTAAATTTTTCTATTCATTCTTTTGGCAGAGTATCTCTGACCAGTATAGTCTTCAGTGGAAACTGAACTTATTTGGCCTTGAAAACTGGCAGATGGGCACAGAAAAATATCATCAAAGGCTTTTTTTGGTAGGCTTCACAATCTAGCCTTTAAGGTTGCCATGTACTATAACATGATATGTATCATTTGTAAATGACTGCATTTACAAATACATTGACTAAGATTTTTGGAAAATGGTGTTATTTAGGCAATTAGAACTGGTCTTGTTTTTTCAGTACTTGCTGTGATTTGTCATTCCTATTCAAAGTGACTCTGTAATTTTTATCATGGATATGTTCTGTGGTAGATGATTTCACTATAATATATATTCAAAGATCTTATGCAAAATAAGGCTATGAGTAAAAGAGCTTAGGGTTCACACTGTGAAAAAATACATCACATGAATAAGGAAAGTTTGAGGGAAGAAAAAGGAAATGGGTCACAAAATATTACACATGTAACAAGAAAATAATCATTAGTTGCTCATGCTACCAGCATGTTTGCCTGGATGAGTTTAGTGCAGAGATGCCTTTTTACTGGAAGCTTGAACCTGAAACTCTACATGGCCTAAACCAATGCTTATTGAATATGAACCTAACTCATTAGCTGAATATCTTGACAGGAATTATCTTGGATGCACTTTAATAATATATCAAGACTGAAGTCCAAGAGGTTCAACATTGACATTGAATTGCTTTACGATTTTTTATGATCTCTCATTTGCACAAAGGGAACTAAGCAATTTAATCCTATCCGTGCAGACAAACTTTTTAAACTTTTATTAAATTGTTGCTTTCTGAGTGATATGAAGGTAGTTTTTAAGAAGTAAGTTGAAGAATAAGAGTAGTCATAAGATTGTTTGCTAATGAATGGATTATAATTGTGGAAAGTAACTGCAGTATTTTTGGTTATTAATGAATAACCAAAGTGGGTGGCTGGCACATCCTGTTCATCATGCAGAACTGTCAGCTCCTGCAATAAACTCAGCTTTCATTTCAAACATTAAATATTACAGTACAAACCTAAAAGTACTGAATTCCATATTTTCTTAAACACAGAAAGAGAAAATAAACTGAATGTGTCATTATTAGTTTTTAATAGAAGAACAAAGATAAACAAATTGTACGTTTTTTTCTTTTTTTCTTTTTTCTTTTTCTTTTTTTTTTTCA
>JACDJE010000584.1:322570-382126 GCA_016647715.1 Pavo muticus
AAAAAAAAAAAAAAAAAAAAAGTTTTAAAATTTTATATTTGTCTACAGATTTTTCTACCAGCAATACTGAAACCTTTGAGTATGAAATACATTTATAAAATTTCTGGGACAACAAAGCTTTTTAGTAAGAAGATAAATTATTTATCGTAAGATTGGCAAATTAAAGATGCTCTCACTTCATGTTATCTCTATAATTTAGAAAACTTCTGCTCAGAAGCTGTATAGTTCCATGGTTATCACCCAAGAGTTTGCCATGTACTTTCCTTGGTAGTTTCCTTAGTTCCTTGAATGAATTTACCTGAGTATGAAGATTCTTCGTCTTCTTCAGTCCTGGGGATACTTTTGAGATTTTATCTCAACACAAATTAAGCCACCGGGAAGCTATGAAATGTAATGTGCAAACTATATACTATGTAACTTTTCAAAGGTTTGAATTGTTTTTTCACCTCTGAGCTACTAACTAGTGACAGTGACCAATAACAACCTTGAAAACCTTTAAATTAAAACTTTGAAAATGCATATGAATACGAATTCCTAAATAGCAATAATCCTTAATTGTAAATTTCTCTGAAAGTAATGCTTCTTTTTTATTTCCATGGAATCTACAGCAGTTACAAAAAGCACTGTGCTCTTTGGTCTCCATAAACATTCAGCAAGCACTGATGAATGTCAGTGGGTGCCAAGTTTGGAGAAATTCAGTTACCTCTGTTTCATACTCACATGTTAGATGCCATTTTGTCAGACTGCCTCTCTGCTGCCACCTGTTACATGGCAGCAAAATGTAATGGAATATTGGTGGGAGAGTTCAACCTCTACTGCCTTACCATCAACATCTGCCTCTGATATCTTGGGCCAACATAAAGGAGGCTTTACTTTCAGAGCAGCCTTTGTACACAGTCATAAGTTTCCAATTCCATAATGAACTTGGACAATATAGTGCACAGTAAAGGCTTTAGTAATATTTGCAGATATAATGGTTTTTTTAAAGATTGACCATAAGAGAAATATCAGAACTCTTACATGGACACATCATACATTTTAATATTGAAATATTAAAATAATTGCAATTTTAAAATGTACAAGTAACTTTATGATCTGAAATGAAAATTAAGTGGAAAAAATGTAGAGTTTATTTTTATTGTCATGTACAAGTAATTCACTGACAACTTTGAGACCCAGTTTCTGGAGCATTGGATGAAACTTTATGAATGTATTCACTCTATTTAAAAGGGTCACAGACCTCAAGATTGCAAAAATGGCATGTGTTGTTAAGTGGGCTTTAATAATAAGGATAAAAGTGAGACAGGGAACTCTCACATAGCACAGAGGAATTGACATGATCTGCAACCCACAAAAAAGCAAATTCTGAATAAATCAACTATCTTTTATTTCAGAACACAGAGGAATGTTAATATTATAAAATGTATAGATGAAGGGGAAACAGGATCAAGAAAACTGGATTATATGATTGGCATGTTTTAGCATGAATAACAACTTTA
The DNA here is from genome assembly GCA_016647715.1 of Pavo muticus. Taxonomy (NCBI): domain Eukaryota; kingdom Metazoa; phylum Chordata; class Aves; order Galliformes; family Phasianidae; genus Pavo; species Pavo muticus. The sequence goes on from JACDJE010000584.1 coordinate 324,070, forward strand.
TGGTAATTATCCATAAGTGAATCATCACTGTAGATATAACAATTTTTGTAAAAAGTTTCATTAAAATCCTACATTAGAAAGATTACGTATATCAGGAATGTGTAACAAATCAAAACTATGGATTGTAATTGTAATTGGCAATTCATTCTGTTATAAAAAATAAACAGCAACAACAAAAAGAGAAAACAAAAACAGAATTGGGGGATGGCATTTTTTTTTTCCAGCGAACCTGAAGTTCACTACAATATGACTAACTGATTAGCTGCTTGCAATAAAGAGAATCAAGCAAACAAGTGTTTCTGAATAAATACTGTTTCCGCATTCTAAAAATACCCTGCTGAATAATAGCAGTGAGATAATTACTATATTCTTAAAATATAATGTAAAGCATCACACTTATATAAAAATGTTTTTAAATATGATCGATTGTTTTTATTAGAATAGACTTGGAAAAGTTCGGCAAAAAAATTATGATCTATTACCATAGTAATAATGCTTAAAAATAGTATTAGTGTGGTCTCATATGAACCATTAGCTACTGGCTTTAACTGAGAAAAATGTATGCCCAAAAGACTGTAACTGAGATCAAACATTACAAAACCTTGAATAGAATCTATATAAAAAGGAATCTTACTCTGACAGTGATAGTCTTCTGCACGAGCACAGAACACAGCCCCAACAGAGTTAAACTGTACAGAGGGAATTTTTCTCTTCAGGTGTGATTAAAATCAGTATTCTTGAAAACATGTTTGTATGTGTGTGTGTACAGACGTGCATTTGTTTATGGATGCAAGTATGTGCTCATTGTGGAAGCTATGCATTTTTTTTTGTTAATTGACTTTTCCTCAGGCAGGTTAAAAATGAGCTATGATTTTCAGCTCTCTGGCACTATAAAAACTGGCCACAGAAAACATCTAGAGAGTCATCTGTCTGACAGTATTTCCAGTCTACCTGTCACTGAAATAAATAAGTACTAATTAAGAGGATTAGGAGAAGCATCTATGCTATCCCACTAGGATAATCTTGACTGCCTTGTCTTAATGACAAGGTATATATCATTAAAAAGTCATATGAGTTATAGGTCTTTTTAATTGTCTATTTTTCCTTTAATATTTTTGTTTTGTTAGTAGCTGACAATGATATTTTAATAACATTTTAAAAGTAAGTTAATGATTTTTGAGAGAGTAGTGCCTGAATTGTGACATCAGTACATATATTTAGGCAAGACATTTTTATAGCTGCAGTAGCATCCTTTCAGGTTGCCAAGTATAGTCAGGAGAGTTTTTTCAAGGTCATTTATGTTTGATAGAATCTGGCATGCTGCAGATCAATCCCTGACCACAATGTTTGACACTGATATGCCTGATCCAGTGTGACCCTTATGTGTGGTACATTTTTCTGCTTTAGTTTTGTTTCTGCATATCTTCTTGTTAATTAACACCTCTGTAAGTTACAGCACATGAATGGGAAATGAGATTGTTCAGACATCTGAGGATGCTAATACAAAGATGATTTTATTTAGATGTCTCAACTCTTTTTTATAATTTCTACTTACGACAGAAACTGATATTTTATTATTTTTGGCAGACAAAAACTGCTAGAGAGTTTCTTCTTAGGACAGCTACTAAAATGAAATAACAGCCATCATTCTCTTTGGGAAATGAAAATGTAGTTCTGCAGCTGATATGCTTAATTTATATTCTAGCTGAGTACATTATATTTCCTCTGATGTGATGATCTCAGTGTAGAGTGCTGAATGCTCACCAGTGAAGTCCAATTCAAAATTCTGATTTACTTGAGCTTTGGCTTTTGAATTTGTGAGCTTTGCTATACTGGGTAGATGATGAAGTATTAAAAAATGATTTGAATATTTGTCAAACTGCTCTACTTGCACTAGTAAAAAAAAACTCAAGTACATTCATTTGAAAACTTATGTTCATTTGCCTACGATGACTTGAAAGCAGGGAATTTCTGTCTGAATTGGAAGAAAGAAAATGATCTGGAAAACATTGATGTCTTCAGGTACAGTTTATCTGAAGGTTTAAATGAACTGCAGAATCAGTGATTCTCTAGAGAGAGCATATTTCTGGTGTCACGTAAGGCTGGGTCCGCTATGGAGAGGGATGACAGGAACCAGCTGCTCCGACATTGCTCATTAGCAAGGTACTCATGTTTTAAAGGTTTCATTTAACTTTCATTTGCTAACTTCAAAGGTGAGTCTGGATGAGTTTGCTGGTGAGAGGCTTTAGTGCATGGTCAGGTTTATGAGCTCCTCAGTATTAAATGATACAAGCCTGAATTTAGTAAGAGAGAGTTTACAGTAATAATGGATGGTTATCATGATTGATTCACAAATAAGTTTTGATGAAAGTTGTTCTCCGCTTCAAGCAAAAACTAATGGTGTGTTCTTCAGACCAGAAGAGATCTTTTCCTCTTGTCTTTCTTTCTTTTCCACTTCTCTTTTCTGTTGATATGCCCTTATCAAAGTCTCTCAATACTTTTCCATAAGAGGTTCAGTAAGCCCAGTATACAATTACTTGCCACCTCCTGGCTAATGCCCAGATAACAATACAACAGCCTGACAACCAACAGCCGGCTAACATCACAACAATTCACGATCCACCAATGCCCAGGCAATACTTGAGCAGAGACCGGCTCCTGGCCAGATTCCTACAGCTTTATGGCCTTATGCAGATGTCAGCGGAATATGGAATAACCCCCTTGCCTAACTCAGGCCAGCTATCCTGCTTCGCCCCACCTCCTACTGGTGTGCCATAATGGCAATGGCTTTTCCCCAACAGTGTGGCCTTGGGCATGCTTCCATCACTAAACAACAACCAAAACATTGGTGTGTTATTAACACTGTCCTGGCTGAAACCAAGACCCTGGGCAACACACTAATGTGTTAGAGGACTACATATTTTTGTGTGTTCCCTCTGAATATTTTTTCCCTATTTTCACTCAACTAGTTAAGTTCTCACAGAGATTTACATAATATTATTTTTTGAGCTCTGTTTGTGTTCTTGACACCATTTAAAATATAGACTGTCCTCAACTGCTTTATAGTATAGAAAATTTGAGAAAAGAAGGATTTCTGCTTGCATTCATTTGCCATTTATTTTTCACTTATGGAATTTTCAGCATTCTCTCCAGAAAACCCCTTAAGATACCAAACATGAAATACAACGTCTAATACTGTCTTTCAGCTTTCAGTACTTGAAGGGAGCATATTAACAGGAGGGGGAACAATTGTTTACATGGGTGGATAATGATAGGACAAGGGGGAATGGTTTTTAAACTAAGACAGGGAAGGTTTAGGTTAGATATTAGGAAGAAATTTTTCACTCAGAGGGTGGTGACACACTGGAACAGGTTGCCCAAGGAAGTTGTGGATGCCCCATCCCTGGAGGCATTCAAGACAAGGCTGGATGTGGCTCTGGGCAGCCAGGTGTAGTAGTTGGCAAACCTGTCCATGGCAGGGGGGTTGAAACTAGGTGATCATTCAGGTCCTTTTCAACCCAGGCCATTCTATGATTCTTTTTTTTGTGAGGACTACTGAAAGTAATGGCACCTATTTTATTATGTTGGCACTAATTGAAATTCATTCATGCTAGCTGAATGTTTATGGAGACCTAACAGTGGATATGTACAGTGAGACTGTGGGTGGTGTGCTTCAGCAGTGGCAACAATGTCATGAAACACAAGTCATGATCCAGACAGTTATGAACAGCTGTCACACCACTAAATGAAGAGTGTCTCAATCAGTTCATCCATGCACATCAATGGTTTATGACCAGGGAAGGGTGTATGGAGCTGAGTATTTTCTTCAATGTCTTGGAAGCAATGGTGGCAACGTTAAAATACTGTAAAGTTTGAGGCAGGTAGGCCCCACAAATGCTCACACAAGAAAAGGAAGAACAGGATATTCAAGTTTGTCATGACCTACTGTACAAATATGAGGCTGAAGGTGACAGGTTGCTGGATCAAATCTTCACCAGTGATGAGATGTGGTAACATCACTATGAGTTGAGTAAAAATGACATTCCATGGAGTGGTAACATGAATTCTCCATGAAAGAAAAAGCTAAAGATTCATCTCTCTGTGATGTACACAGTCTTTTGGGTAGGAATCTGGACAAACCATCAACTCTGACCACAACTTCATGACGCTGACTAAGCTGAAGGCTTGAATTTCCAGAGTCAGTCCAGAGAAGAAAACCTTTCTCTTGTAATACGATAACACTAGGACCCATACCAGTTTGAAGACTGTGGAGCACATTGCCAGTCTTGGCTGGACTGTCATACCACATCCACCAAACAGTCCAGATTTGGCACCTTGACTTCTATCTGTTCGGACCAATGAAAGAGATACTGTGTGGGCATAATTCTCCAAGCTACGACACCATCACAGCAGTTGTGAAACAGTGGGTTCACTGCTGGTGAAAATGCATAGCTAATGGTGGTGACTATGTTAAAAAACAATGTTTTGTAGTTAAGACACTTGCTCTATCAAATAGTGTTGTTGTGCTCTTTGTTTTTGTAGTTTCCGTGGAAATAGAAAGGAGGCACGACTTTCAGAGCGACATACATGTATTAATTTCAGAGTTTAAAATTGATCTGGTAACTGAGGACATAAAAATATGTTTGCCCTATGAAAGAAACCAAAGCATGTCCCAGATCTGCTGCTGTGCTTCTTAGATACTCTGAGTTGAAATCCCATAAATACTGCCAGGTCAGTTGGCTGATTTCAACTTCCTTAGCAAAAGCTTCCCTGGGGCACCAATACAGCTGATGCACCCAGAGACTGCAACATCCACCATCTGCTAGCAGTGTTCAAAATTACTGCTACAGATATTAATATTGTTATTATTTTTTCTATCATGCAGATGTTGCACCAAAAATATTAATCTTATGAGAGCCAGCTTAATACTAGACATTATATAATGTTGGATAAAAGAGATAAAGTTAATTGTCTCCTGCAGGTTGATGCTTAGTAGAAGGAATTTAAATGGCAGAAGCAGAACAATTCGAACAGGTTGATAGCATCTGGTAGCAAAGATTTTTCACTGCACATACTCAGTGACTGAGTCCTTTGTAAGGCTTAGGGTGTTTTCTTTTATAACAACCTTTGCTCTTGTCATGGCATTGCTCTAAATGTCATGGGTTACAGATATTTGTTAGCAATGTTTGAGAAAAATAATATCAGTTCATCTCATAGAAAATACTGTTGGAGCTGGGAACAGACAGCCTTCCAGGCAAACAAGCTACTCCTTTATATGTTCAAGACCTTGTTTTCTTTTCTCTACTGTAGTAGTTGTTACACTGACAGATTACATCTTCCTGCAAATCTCACCTACTTCAGTTCATTATCGAGTGTAAAAAGCTTTATGGTTAATTTTGTACCAAAGATTTTAAATTTTTTATTCAATCCTTTTTTTTTTTTTTTTTTTTNAAATAAATCCCAAGCATCCTCTTTCATTAATTACATTACATATCCTGGCTACTCAACATACCATTACTGTGATATATAGTGGTATATCGGTTGAGACAGAAGACAAGTGTAATTTAAAAAAAAAAAAAAAAAGCAAACAGCAAAAAAGATTTGATTACATTCAAGGCATGAAAATGTTCTAAAAAAATGCACCTAAGGTAGCATTTACTTAGCCACAGACTAAGACAAGTGGCTACATGAGACAAACTTACACTTAAAATGGTAAGTACTTAATGAAAAATACTCCTAAACTTCAGCTCTCTGTATTATTTCACAGAAAATTAATCTGCCTTCAAAAAACATTCCCAGGTGGCCAAAATTAATTTTCAAAGTATGTTTCAAATGTAAAAAGACAAAATATTTTCAATAAATATTGTGTTCATTAATAGAGAAGAGGGCCCAATTAATTATAGTTACTTGGAATAAAGTAACCAGATAAATAGTAATTTATTTTTGAAGTAGCATCTTAAGTAAATGTTAAGTCATACAGCTGGGTGTAGAACAATGTGCATAATATTGTCTGAAATCAATAGAAGGATTCCAAGTTGTACCAGTTTATATTTCATTCAATGTGTACTGTGCACAAAATCAAATGTGCTATGTACACGCGATGGATGACTTCAGTCGTAACATCTCATTTCAGTGTAAACAACAAATCAATATGCAATTAAATATAAAAAAATTAAGCTATGCTGAGATTTTCATGCCAGAAAAGCTTTAACTGTAATTATTACCAGTTTTATAAACAAACTTGTTTGGATCAGTTATGTTTCTAGCTTTGTAAACAGTCAGATTTCAGTAGTGTATTTTTGAGTTCAGTTTTATCAATTAAATTATTGGGAGTTATTATCAGTAACTGGTTCAATTGGGGAAGAAGTTATTAAACTTTTTACGACTCTGGTATCTATGTGAGTTATTATCAATGTTAAGTATTTGAACATAAAAATATGAAGCTGCTGAAACACAGAGAAATCTGGTGTTAATACAGGATAGTTCTAAGAGATCCTAGACAAAGTTTTGAGACATAACATCAGAATTTGATCAGATATTTTAGTACAGAATATGACTTTTCTGGCAAGTCAGGAACAAGAGGAATGATTTAAAAAGTCCATGAAGCTGTCCTTGGACCTGATTGAAAAAAGAAAGTCAGATGAAGAAAACGGTCTCAATTAGAACATTTCATTGCTCTTTACAAGTTTTATTGCTAATACATTTACATAATATGATTCATACAAGTCATTAAAATAATATATTGGGAGAGATATGGTCTCTCCATAATATAGAGAGATAATATTGGTAATATGGAGCAAGATTAATTAAAAGTTGCAATCACAGGCCACATAAGGTTTGTTGCAGTTATGACTCAGACTTTCTAATACTTGGCAACACTTTTAAAAATATTGTACAGTTGCTACTAAGAACAAATTGGTGTTTCCAGATGTTTTAAATTGTTTAACTACCAGTGTGGTACTGAGGACAAAAACAAGTAAATAACTGCATACAAAATATTGGTATACTGCAGCGTTGCTAAGATTTTGTCACTAAGCTATAGATGATCACACCAGTATGTAAATGATTATAAAATATTTAAATAAGCTTTATGAATTTCAAGATTTCCTCAGTCACACAGGGAAGAAGTGTCCATAGTGCAGAAAACAGCCATATTAATGTTAAATGTCCAGTTCTACTAATTTATCAAAGATAGATTATCAAGAAAGATTTTCTCACTTTTCACCAATATTTTAAATGAACTGCTCAAAATACATACCCTTTATCTTATATACAGGTATACCACTGGTACTATTTAAATATAACAAGGAATCTATTATTTTAGGATGCCCTAACAGGTTCTTTTTCTCTTCTGAAGATTTACATGTATTTTACTAACAATCAAAGACAATCTTATATCATTTCTGCTCCAGAGAGTGTGAGAGAAGGTTCTTATTGCTGCCATTTGGCAAATATATGAAGATTAGCATCCAGCTCAACTTGTATATACATCATGCCAAAGACTTCCAGACTTATATATCTGCTGTTTTTATGGTTACTGAAGCAGTGACATCCTTACTGTGTACATTACTAAGAAGAAGAAGAAATTTGCTCTTACAAATATGTAGGTCACTCTGAAAGTAATAACTCCTTTTTATTTCCGTGGAAACTACAACAGATACAAAGAACATAATAACACTGTTTGATAAAACAAATTCTCAGCTACAGAATGCTATTTTTCAATATAGCCACCACCATGAGGTGTGCATTTTCATCAGCGATGAACAATATCCTTCATGTCACACTTGTAAAAATCTTCATGGCCATCCAGAATGTAGTCTGTCTTTCACGTCACTGTCACCACTGCTGAAACACAGCACCCACCACCTCACTGTGCTCAAATCCACTGACTGGTCTCCAGAAATATTCAGTAAGTATTGACAGACGTCAGTGTGTTCCATTTTTCCACATGTAGGAATTCAATTCCACACCTTTGCTTCATACACACTTCTGCGTGAAGATGCCATTTTGTCAAACTGCTCCGCTGCTGCCATCTGTCACACAGCAACAGCATGTAACAAAATATTTGTGGGAAAGTTCCACCTCTACTGTCATACTACCAACATCTGCCACTGACATCATGGGCCAACATAATAAAATAGGAGGCATTAATTTTGGAACAGCCCTCAAACATTACCAATTTGTGTGTCTCAGCTTCTATAATGCATTTCTGAATCTATAACTGCAACAAATTTTATCAAACCTAGTTATATATAAATATATGGGAAATAACAATGGGAATACTGATATATGAGCATAACATTTTCTCATTTATGTTGGTTATACTTATTTGGCAAAATCTGCGTTTTCTTAATTTCTCACATTTTACATCATCTGTTTATGATATGCTGTCCTTAAAATTTTGCTTAGAAAGTTGACTTAAAGGATTTTGTTTTTCTCATAAAATTTTAGGTTACTCTCATAATTCAATTCATTATATCACAATAGTTTTTGTATTCCTGGAAGGAGTCATTTCTTTCAGTAGATTCACTTAACATCTCTATAATTCCTGTCTCCTACACTTTCCTCTATTTAAAGATGTTATCTCCTTATTCTTTGTACTATCAAGAAAGAAGTACATATTAGATATAAGTTTTAACTGAACCGAAGTAATTGGTCACAGTGGATTTCTCTGCAAGGAATTTTTTTCAGTTCGGTTGAAATACTGATTATTGTGAAGAGAAAAGTTCATTTTGCATACTCAAGATCTCAGCAACTTTTAAGAAGTCTCCAGACAGTTATTAACTGTAGGATAGACTCATGTTGGTTCTATTACAAGGTAAACTGACATAGACATAATTTTTCATTTTTGTATTGGTTTCATTATTGACTTACATAGGAGATTTTCATGTAACACGTACAGAAGGCAGATTAATGGGGTATAAAATAAATATGTCTGAATTAAATTATACCAGAAATTCTCTTTTTGCTATCATGTTAATCATTCTCTTTTCTTACATCTAAATTGCACAGAGTTTTAATCGCGAAGAAAAGCTGCAATTTAAACCTCTTTTTTTTCTTCTTGAAAATTTGAAAATGAGGGGGATATTGGCACTGAAGGACTGAAGGAGTGCCTCAGCCAGTGATATATCCTTCCTAAATCAATCTCACCTCTGTGCTGGAAAAGACCAAGGAGCAGATACTCCTGGAATTTATGCTAAGGCACATGGAAGATAGGGAGGTGATGTGGGAGAACCAACATGACTTCAGCAAGGGCAAATCCGGTTTGATCAACCTTGTGGCCTTTTATGATGGTGTCAATGGACAGGAGAAGAGCCACCGATATCATCTATTCAAACTTCCTTAAGGCCTTTGACGTGGTACCCCACAACATCCTTCTCTGCAAATTGGAAATATATATATATTTTTAGCATGATGTCACTGTGAGAGATTATTCTTTTATGTCATTGCCTCAAAGCTTGCTGAGGAACAAGTCCAAGCAAGTCCTGGCCCAGGGTTGAGAAATTCTTTGTCTGGAGGACACAGATGGACAAGTCCAGGCAAGTCCTGGGCAAAGGTTGAGAAATCCTTTGTCTAAGGGACACAGATGGACAAGGCCAGGGGCAATGAGAGAGAGATAAACTGCAGATTAATGGCCGGGAAGCAGTCTTTTGTGTGGGATTATTTCGAGGAAGATGGCCATCTCAGGGGGTGCTGCACATGACTCTTACCCAAGAGCCCAGGAATGCCACGTTGGCAGAAGGATAAAAAAGGGACAAACAACTGTGAGATTAGGTTTTCTGATATTAGAAGCCTCATGACCTGCCTCTCTCCCTCCTGGATTTGCTCCTCACTCTACCTGCTTGCTGCCTAAGGCCGGCCATGCTGCTTCTGCTCTCCCCCGAAAGGTGTCTGACAACAGATTACTCACAAAGTGATGCCTGCATGCCGAAAAAGAAGAAAGGTGTCTGCTATCAGATCCCTCACTACGGAATGCCTGCATGCTGACGGACTCTCCTGGACCTGCTACCTGAGACCTGCTGCTTCCTCTCAGACTTAGCCTGTGGCTTCTTCCTGGACCTACCCGGCACCTGCACCTTCTTGCTGCTTAAGACCGGCCACGCTGCTGCTGCTGTCCCCCTGTGCTTTTGCCTCGGACCATTGGAACAGCGTGCAATGGGACCGCTGCTGGATCCTGGTGGTGACCGTCCCCGCTTTACACAATTCTTGCTTCTTTTCTATCTTTTCTATCGCCTGCCCTCCCTTCCCCATCACCCTAATTTGTAATAGTGTCCGTCCTCCCCTTCCCCATCTTCCTGATTAAGATTTGTAATAAACTGGTTGGACCAACATTTGAACCGCTGTTTCTCAGTCTCACACCGGGTATACATATATCAAAGAACCTCCTATAAATTGGATCGAGACAGTCACATGGTCTGGAATATCCCTTTCATCAGCTCAGTTCAGCTGTGCTGGTTCTGTCCTCTCCCAGGTTCTTGTGCCCCTTCTTGCCCCCTCACCAGCTGGAAGCAAAAGAAGTAAAAGAATAAGAAATGGAAATGTTCTTGGCTCTGTACTGCACTGCTCAGCAACAACTAAAACATCGATGTATTATCAACATTTTTTCCCAAAGCGGAAAAGTAGCATCATACCAGACAATATAAAGAAAATCAACTCTGTCTTGGATGAAACCAGGGCACCAGTTCATGTATAGATAAACACATTCTCATGTGATCAGAAAAAAACAACTAACTAAGAATATAGAAAAGTTAGATTTCCTGTAAGTTTTGTTGTCATTGTTGTTGTTGTTTTAAATAAAATTTAATAATTTGTTCTACTGCAGGTAAAAATGCCTGTCCTTTTCTCTTTTACATCAGTTTCAGAGATGAAAACCTTGTCCCCCTAAAAAAAAAACAAAACAAACAAACAAACAAACAAAAAAAAAAACAGATTTGGAAAAAGAAGTTTGATACTTGTTTAGAAAATATTTTTCTGACACTTTAGTTACTAGTGGCAAATTTGATTTGTTGAGCATGTTACCTTCATCTGAAGAACATTCAAAATTTGAAGGAAGTAGGTAAATTTTAACAACATTCAAAATCTTTTTGCTCTATGAAATATTCCACGTTTTTTTTTTTTTTGTATGCAAATTTAAAGAATGCTAAAAGAATTTNAAAAAAAAACATCAGGAAAGAATGTCTGAGAAGGAATATTTATTACTAAATCATAAAATATTTAGGCAAAACAGCTGGTTATAAATCAATAGATTTGAATTCTGAGCTACCCTAAAAGCTGTAGTATTTCATGTTGAATAAGTTGAAAATACTTGTATGAGAGCCACTTTGAAAGTAATGCCTTCTATTTTATTATGTTTGCCCTCAAGACCAGAGGTGGATTTTAATGGTATGGCAGTAGACGTTGAGCCTTCCCACCAATAGTCCATTCCATTTTGTTGCTACGTGACAGATGGCAGGAGAGGAGTAGTCTGAAAGAATGGCATCTGATATGGAAGTGTGTATGAAGCAAAGAGGTGGAAGTGAATTTCTCATAGTGGAGAAAATAGCACCCACTGACATTCGTCAATGCTTGCTGCATGTTTCTGGAGACCAAAGAGTGAGGTGATGAGCGGTGTGTTTAAGCAGTAAGAAAGACGATCCACATTATGGATGGCCATGCAGATTTTTACGAGCGCAGCATGCAGGCTGTTGATCATTGCTGATGAAAATGCAGAGCTAATGGTGGTGACAATGTTGAAAAATATCATTTTGTAGCTGAGAATTTGTTCTATCAAATAGTATTAATGTGCTCTTTGTACTGCTGTAGTTTCCATGAAAATAAATAAGGAAGCATTACTTTAGAACAACCTGCGTACACATTCATTTGACATCTATCAAAGTGGACTACAGCAGGCAAACTTTTTGGATAATAATGAGTCAGTGGATAATGATGAGTCAGAAATCAAGATATACTTGAAACACCTTTGCATAGGAAATTTCAGAAGATATATACTTGTATTTAGTTTCATTGTGAATACGATGAATATTTAAAAAGCAATGACGGTGAGAAATGTGTTTTATTTCTAGAGCATGTTGTAAAATCATTGTTACTTGGCTCTGTTTTAAAGTACTTTGCTTAGAAAAGTGTTTTATGTGATCAGTAAGGCAGGTACTTATCCTGAAGACCAGTGATTCATGTAGATAGATAATGGGATTCTAAGGTTCTACTACAGCCGTTTGCTTTTCCCTAGAATAAACTAATCTGGATTTTTAACATTAAGATAGGGTAGAAGCAATATTGAATTGTCCCTGCTTGGAGAGTATGAGATGAATATACAGACATAGGACCGTATATGTCCATATTTACATATATAAGGAAAAAAAATCAAGAACACATAAAGACAACATGTTACGGTTGGAAAAGGTTTACCATGACAGACATTTTTGAGTAGTTCACTAGTGAAATATTGCTTTTGCTTATCTGCGAAGCTACATGTGCTCTGTTAGAGACATCTCAATGTAGCAGCCTAACCTTATCTGCATCTTGTCTCATTAACTAGTCTCTAAGATCACTGTAAATCATTCTTGAAACATATATAAAGTTAGTTGACAGTTTCTGAAATAATCTACATACCTTTCACATCTGAGTAAGGAGTGAAAGGAAAAGCTGTTCAACATCTTTCTATGCTGCTGCTACATTGTGATGTCTCCCACTTAGAGTGCATGTAGCCTTGCATATAGTCAAAAGCTTAACAGCCTTGTTGGTATCAGGAATATGGAGTAAACATTCATGCAGTGTCAAAATTTGAAAATTCAATCATTCTATTTGCCTGGGGCTTCTGGTAGGTACCATATTTTTTAAAGGAAAAAAGCTTCAAAGCATCTAAGAGTTTCAAACTATGTGATCCTCCACCTATAAAACAGGCAGTGTGCTGAAAGTTCAAAATTGTTTACTTTATTATATTTATTTTGAATACCCTAAAACAACCTTTCATAGTAACACAGAATCACAGAATCATAGAATCATTGAATATTCCAAGTAGGAAGTGACCCATAAGGATCATTAAGCCAACTTATCTAGAGCAAGGAGACTAAAGCACAGGCTTAAAGTAAGCATGTTCTTAAGTGTCTTTCTGAACAGGCCCTCTGTGGGATTTGTCACTTGCTTCTAAAATGGAAAACCTGGAAAAAGAAAAATACGTATGACTACTAACTTCACGCAAAATGAAAGTATAGCCGTATTAAAGCCATTTTGCAACCTGTCTTGATTTTTCATGCAATAGTGTGATTTTCAAACTGTCATATATTTTGTTATTAATTTACACATGATTTTCTGCATTCATAGAATTACTAAGTGGTTGATGTTTGAATGTACTAATGCAGATTATTCAGATAGAACTTCTCTAATCTGCGAAACAATACCATGCAGTAAGAGAGAAACACAAAAAACTGAGTACTTGGTATGTCTTGTGTGCAGAGAAGTGACACTTCTTCCAAATATTGTATCTATATTTAAAATAGATGAATACTGTACAGAATATCTTTCTGCAGCATGAACTAATTAGTGGAGAGGGAGTAAACAAAAATGTAGGAGATTGGAGCTGTATCTCCATTAATACTAGCTGATGCTGTAAACTTTCTGTCTTTTCCTGTTATTAAAGATCTACGTGCTTTGGCTCATAGGGCATGTCACTCACTAGGTGAAAACATCACCTAAAACAATAGGTATTACAATCTATTTATAATTAGAAATACGATAAGTCAGGAATTAGGGTAGAATAGAATGGAATACAATGGAATAGTTCAGTTGTAAGAGACCTTCAAAGATTATTTAGTCCAACTGCCAATTAGCTCCTTGGAGGGGAATATTTTGTTTGATATTTGTCTAATATTCTGTGCTGTCTCACATTTTTGTCTTTTACGGAGATATGGAGGAAGAGTTTAAATTGAAGGAAATTCAGGAAATGTACACACACAGAAGTACGTATGCCTTAAATACATAAACATTGTTATTTCTTCTACACTTCAAATTCCCCAAACTAAATATGTATGGGTTGCACTGGGATAGGGCTCAGTCATTTAGCTGTCAATAAGTGTGACTGGTCTGAGTGATTTTTTTTAGGCAGTTAGAGATTATTTCAATTTTCAAAACGTAAAGCTTTTTTTTGGGTAATGATTTCATCCATATTTAAATGTAGGAACTCCACATGAAAATAAGTAGTTCTTTCTGTGTTCTAAACTGGCTAATTACTGGATAGCTTAATCACTATATTATCAGAAATTAGTGACTGTAAAGGAATCTTGGGCTGCAGGGCAAGAAACTAGTGAGAAGAAAAAGAATCATCTTGCTGAAACTGGAGTAAATTACCCAGATATTGAAGAGATAAAAAAAAAAAAAAAGAACAGGTGCATGTTATCTGTTGGCTTGATCAAACTTTTTTTAGTGATTTTTGCTGCCTAAGGTAGACTGAAAACATGTAATCTTCCATATATATTTTAGCTTTATTATACAAATTGTATCAAATATTTTACTATATATCTAATAGCTGTTATGGTGTTATTGTTTGCATTACGTAAGAAAAGATATATTTCATTTTATGCATGAGAATTCTCATGTACTTACTAATCAGACTTCTGCAAAGTCACTTATAGGTCTTTGTCTCATTTGCTGAACAAATCTTTAGAATGGGCTGGACTTTTTGTCTTAATTGAACATAGAATCATAGAATCATTTGGGCTAGAAGGGACCTGTAAGATCACCTAGTCCCAACCTCCCTATTATAGGCAGGGACACCTCCCTCTAGACCAGGTTGCTCGAAGCCCCATCCAGCCTGGCCGTGAATGCTTCCAGGCAGGGGGCATCCACAACCTCTCTGAGCAAGCTGTTCCAGTCCCTCTCTAACATCACAGTAAAGACTTTCTTCCTGATACCTAGTCTAAATCTACCCTCTTCCAGTTTAAAGCCATTTCCCCTCATCCTGCCATTACATGCCCTTATAAAAAGTCCCTCCCCAGTTTTCCAAAGGTCCTATTTTCTTGGTAAATTGCATTTTATTTTATTATTGTTGTAAACGTAAAGTCCATGTTATTTGTTTATTAAAATAAATTTGTAGATTTTAAAATGCCAGAGGTCACTTTCACTTACAGGTAGGAAAACTGAAAGATGTCTTTTGTACCAGATGTATTTTAAAATACCTTCTTCACTGATACATGCTTCTCTTTCTTAACAGTATCCTGTAAATATTAATGATTATTCAGAAAATTGGGATGCATAAACTTTCACTGGAAAATGTATACATGTGAAATATCTTGGGGTTAACCAGCTGATGAACCACTATTTTAAGGATATAATTTATTTAATATTAAGACAGCTAGGTTCTTTTTCAGATATTTGTTTCACCTCTGTATCTAGAGCTGTAATAAAGAAGGCTTTTCATAATCTCTAAATTTACTCAGAACCTAATTAAAGGAAAAACAGTGAATTAATATATTCAGAATTGTATCTCTTGGTACATTCCCTTGTTCACTGCACAGTGTGTTGAGTAGTTTAAGTAATTGTATTAAGTTATGTGAACTCTCTTTCTTTCAATAAAAACATTGGCAGAAAACTTCTTATTGTTCTTTTTAATCCATTTAGCAATTCCCACCAGAATTGCACACTTATATTACAAGTAGTTGATTTCTGTGAAAAACAGATAAATTTATCCTCCTGTATCAAGTAACTTTACATTTGGACATGTAAGACCTTCTATAATACAAGGATACACTTTTTTACATGTATCTTGTATACATATGTGAAGAAACAAGAAACTTCATAGACATATTTTAATTGGAGTAAAACACAATTAATTTACCTGGGAATTAAAAGAATTCTCAGAGCATAAATCATTTTGCACTGTTTCCTCTAGCAAAGAATTAGTTGTTATGTGTCACCCAAACTTGCTTGATAAGTGAGCATTTAAGTGATGACTAATTAAACGTGGTGCTGGAGCACAAAACTCGATGGAATATTTAATAGAGCAATAGGAAAACTAAGAAACGTTAAGGCAGAAGAGATCTTGTAAGGGTGAGAAGGGTATCTGAATGTCTTACACAGTGTTCATCAGTGAAGTCTATAAATGGTCTAAAAAGGAATGTTTCAGGTTTTATTGACTAAAGATTCTTAAGGACCAGTTGCTCTATCAGTTGTGGTTTTATATTCATTTTTATAGTTAGGAAAAATGCTTGGGAAGCTCTTTATTCTGCCTCCTCATTCCAAGTGGTTTTTAAAGAATAAATAGGTAAGATTCATTCCTAAAACTAAACTTGGGAACAAGACTACAAAACTCTTGATTTGATTATCAACATCATGTTTATATTTTCTCTTGTGGTGGACAGAAGTGAGAGGGGATCTACTGTCCTCAAATTTGGGTTAGAAAAACAGAGGAGGAGGCAGCAAGACTAAGTTTCTAATGCTCTTCTCAATCCATGCTTATTTCACTGTTAATAATTATAATTACTTCTCTTGAGATTGGAAAACTTCATGATTGAAATAAAGTGTGTGGCCATTTGTTGAAATAGTTTTGTATAATGTTATGAAAATACAAATTCTAAACAAACCCCTCTATACTTAGAATCACAGAATGGTTTAGATTTGGAAGAAATTTGGGAGAACATCTTGTCCAAGCTCTTACTCAAAGTAGACCTGACTTCAAGATTGAATAAGGTTGTTCAGAATCTTGTCTAAGTTATAACTACATCCAAGAATAGAGATTCCAAATTCTCTCACTAACTTGTTACACTGATGTGGTGGGCATGATGCTCACCCAACCACTTTATGTGGTTGAGATGAAGATGGAGAGATCACTTATCATTTCTACCATAAAGAGAAAAGCAATTTAGATTTGGACAGTAGAAAAGAAATACAAAATTATAACATCACCTTCCCTTCACATCATTTCTCTCAGGTTTAACTTCACTCCTTTCTCAACTGTTTCTCTCCTCATCCTCCCCAGGCTATACAGTGAGGATGGGGGATTGGATTTAGTGAGTTCATAATAGTTCCTCTCTGCCACTCTTTCCTCCTAACATTTTTTCCTTCCTCTACTGTGAGATTCCACCCATGGAATACAGTTCTTCAGAGTCACAAAAACAACAGAAGCATAGAATGGTTGACCTTGGGAGGAGCCAACCAGTCCAACCCTCCTGCTCAAGCAAGGACATGTCGAACAGATTTTCCAGGACCACATCTAGATTGTTTTTGAAGAATTCCACAGCCTTTCTGGGCAAAGTGTTCCAGTGCTCTGTCATCTTCACAGTAAAGAAATGCTTCTCAGTGTTCAGATGGAGCTTCTCATGTTTCACAGAATCATGGAATGAATCTTCTACTGAGGGCCCCAGGCCTGGATGCAGTATGGGGCCTCACAAGGATAGAGTAGAGGGGTACAGTCACCTCCGTCTCCTCTGCTGGCCACCCCTCTTTTGATGCAGCTCAGGATAGCGTTGGCCTTCCAGGCTGCATTGCACACTGATGGCTCATGTCCAGCTTTTCATACAGTAGGACTCCCAACTCTTTTTCCACAGGCTGCTCTCAATGAGTTCTTCTCTCAGGCTGTACACATAGCTGGGATTGCTTCAGAGCCTTCTTTTCTCCAAGCAAATGTTAGACTGTTAGCAAACACCATGGGAGCCCGGTATGCTGACTCCATGATGAAAACATGGAGTGTGAAGCAAAGTGGAGGTCCTGTGGCCAAACACCATGATCATCGCAAGGTGGGGACTTTGTGATACTATTGGAACCGGTAAACTTTCTTTTTCTCCTGTGCCAGCCAAGAGCTAGCAGTTTTCAACTTTCTTTCAAAAATATGTTTTGTAAGTTAACTTTACAAAACAAAGGTATGTTTGACTCAAGCTCCTTCTGAAAGTAAGAAAATATATATATAAAATGGCCTAAGAGAAAAGGAACTTTGGGGAACATACCATTGCAGACAAACTGGGAAGACACTGCTGGCTTCTGGAATGAGTTGATAGGCTTAGCATCTCCTGCTCCCTGATAGAGACAACGACTGAGTAAGATTTGCACACTGGGTTATACAAAAGTTCTTCCCTGTGAAATTTAGAAATCTCTATATTTATTTCTGATTTAACACATCTGTGGTGGGCCATATTATTCATATTCTTGGTTGAATTCACATGCTTTGCAGATAGCATATTTTTCACCAACAACCCAAAAATATCTGTAATCTATTTCTTTAATAAACAGCAGTTCACACAAATACACTATAAGAGTTCTCACTGGGTGTGACCAAATTCTTTGAGGGTGGTCCTGAGAACCCAGCTGAGTCTGACTAGATTAATTGGGTGGTGTGCTACTTGTGAATCTGTAATCTTGATCTTTCATATATTGAATGAGACCGGATATACAGCACTGAGTTGGGCATCACTCAGAATATAAGATCAGCTGCCCCCTACCCCTCACATAACTGAGGACAGGCTGGATTCCAAGGGAGCTTATTTTCTGCCAAACTTCTATTCCTTTTTCATTTAACACCATTCTATACAAAATTTAAACAAGATTAATTTAACATCAGCTCACAGAATCACAGAATCACCAAGGTTGGAAAAGACCTACAAGATCATCCAGTCCAACCATCCACCCATCACCAGTAGCTCTCACTAAACCATGTCCCTCAACACAACGTCCAGGATCAGTGATTCCACCACCTCCCTGGGCAGCCCATTCCAGTGCCTGACCACTCTTTCAGAGAAGTAGTATTTCCTAACGTCCAGCCTGAATCTCCCTTGGTGCAGCTTGAAGCCATTCCCTCTAGTCCTATCACTAGTTACATGAGAGAAGAGGCTGACCCCCAGCTCACTACAACCTCCCTTCAGGTAGTTATAGAGAGCAATAAGGTCTCCCCTGAGCCTCCTCTTCTCTAGACTGAACAATCCCAGCTCTTTCAGCTGCTCCTCATAAGGCCTGTGCTCCAGACCTCACACACCAGCTTTGTTGCCCTTCTCTGAACACGCTCCAGGGCCTCAATGTCTTTCTTGCAGTGAAGGGCCCAGAACTGGACGCAGTACTCGAGGTGCGGCCTCACCAGTGCTGAGTACAGAGGTACAATTACTTCCCTGTTCCTGCTGGCAACACTGTTTCTGATGCAAGCCAGGATGCCCTTGGCCTTCTTGGCCACCTGGGCACACTGCTGACTCATGTTCAGTCTAGCATCAATCAATACCCCCAGGTCCATTTCCTCTACACAGTCTTCCAGCCACTCTGCCCCAAGCATGTAGTGTTGCCTGGGGTTGTTGTGGCCAAAGTGCAGGACCCGGCATTTGATCTTATTAAACCTCATCCCATTGGCTTCAGTCCAGCTATCCAGCCTGTTCAGATCCCTCTGTAGGGCCTCGCTACCCCCAGGCAGATCGACACTTCCAGCCAACTTGGTGTCATCTGCAAACTTACTGAGGGTGCACTCAATGCCCTCATCCAGGTCATTAATAAAGATATTGAAGAGGACAGGCCCCAGCACCTGGGGAACACCACTTGTGACCGGTCGCCAGCTGGATTTAACTCCATTCACCACCACTATCTGGGCCCGGCCCTCCAGTCAGTTCCTTACCCAGCCAAGAGTGTACCTGTCCAAGCCACAGGCTGCCAGCTTCTGCAGGAGAATACTGTGGGAGACAGTTTCAAAGGCTTTGCTGAAGTCTACATAGACTACATCAACAGCCTTTCCCTAGTCCACCAGACGGGTCACTAAAAGGAGATAGAAGGAGATCAGGTTGGTCAAGCAGGACCTGCCCTTTGTGAACCCATGCTGGCTGATCCCCCAGTTGTCCCGCACATGCTGCGTGATCTCCCTCAAGACAGTCTGCTCCATAACCTTCCCTGGCACCAAGGTCAGGCTAACAGGCCTGTAGTTCCCCGGATCCTCCTTACAACCCTTCTTGTAGATGAGAGTCACACTGGCAAGCCTCCAGTCTTCTGGGACCTCACCAGTCAAACAGGAGCGCTGATAGATGATGGAAAGTGGCCTTTCCATCCTCTGCCAGTTCCCTCAGCACTCTCAGGTGAATCTCATCTGGCCCCATGGACTTGTGGCAGTCCAGCTGGAGTAGTAGATCTCTGACTGTGCCTTCCTGAATCGTGGGGGGTTTAGTCTGCTTCCCAGGTCAGAGAGTGGAGTACCCTGAGGATAACTGGTCTGACTTTTAAAAACAGATGTAAAGAAGGCATTCAGAACCTCTGCCTTTTCCTTATCCTCAGCAGTCACATTCCCAGCCTCATCCAATAAAGAATGGAGATTCTCTTTGGTCCTCCTCTTACTGTTGATATATTTGTAAAAGAGTTTCTTGTTCCTTTTTACCCCAGTGGCCAGGTTGAGTTCAAGCTGGGCTTTTGCCTTTCTGATTTTCTCTCTCACAATAGCATTGTCTCAACACAATTTATTTTTCCAGATTGTTACATTTAGAAAACAGTGTGAACTAGTTAACTAGATTACTTATTATCTAGTTTACTGAACTTGATCCTGAAATTCTTACACATTAGTTATCTTTTTTCTTTATTTTATTTTCTGGGGAATATGCCCTCATGGGTAAGATCTACAGTTATTGAAGATGTAAGTCAGTTCTTGAGGAAGCTGGTGGAAAGATTCACATCAGCCTTCAGGGAAGCTGATTCATCCTTTTACTTTTATGATATGGTTATAATATATCTTCATTCATAAAGATAGTCTTTTAAAAAATTGTCTATCCACACCGTAATTTATGCTACAGTCATCTGGTGTCTAGTATACCTAACACAGTATCAAAATCTCTACTATAAGGGGCAAAAAAGCATAGTCAGCTTTTAAAAACAATAACATTTCTGCATAATGTCTTTCTCAATTATATATGTTACATGAATTAAGGCCTAACAGAGATATACACTTCAACAGATATAGCAGATATATTTTGGGTAGAAGCAAAAATTAATAATTTGAGCATTGAATGTGCAGTAATGCCTACAAAATACCAGTCTCTCATTTTGAAATATAGGATCTTTAATCTCAATCTTATAGTAAAGTTACTTGCGGAGAGTAGGAGACAAGTTTGCAATTGTCTTGAACAGTGGGGAGACAGACAAATGCATATCTTATAAGGTGAAGTTTCAGTAAGATTCTCAATAAACATCAGAATGTTTGGGACATATTTGTGTTCTCTAATACTAACTTGACAAAAAGCATTGCTTTTTACCACAGACCTACTATTTTAATGGTAGCGAAAACAGACATTTTGCCCTCTAATTCTGTCCACCTCAATAAGTTTTCCAAAGAGCATGCAGCTTCACATCACAAGGTAAAATTACATTTGAAGAGAGCCTCTTAAAAAATTTATTATTACAACATATGCTATAATTCTGGTTTGTATGAAGGGAGAATGAGATTTTTTTTCTGAACTAAAAAGGTGCCTGGACCATGATTAAGTCCTAAACCTAAGCTTTCCATTGCCGATGGAAATCATATTTACTATTTTGACTCTTCCAGATGGAATTAATAGTGGGCAGGATATCCTGCAGCCTGGTAACTGAGATGAGTTCTATTTCACAGGTAAAATAAATGTGCTTTCCATTATGAAATGTACTTGAACACTGATTGACTATGAATACAGTGAACTTGTGCACTTCATCATCGGTATTTTCTTCCCACGGTGTGTCCCTGGGTATGGATTTTCTTCTCCAAGAAGGAGAACAGTTCTGAAATTTATACATTTGACAATTAAATGCATTTGTCATTCCCAAGATACCATCAGGGTCAGGTTGTAAATGATGTGAAAAACACATGCTACATCACTGAATATCTCAGTATCTTCAGTAATAGTCTCCTCATATTTCCAAGAGGTTTACATTAAATCTTGTAACCCATCCTTGCCAATTCTGCTAGGTGAAAAACATTACCTCCAGATTACCCTGCGTAATATGTAGCATGAGTTCTGTCTACCATCTAAAGTGATTTATTACTTTTGTCAAAAACACAGTTCTAGAGCAGGGAGAATTTGGCTGTGTTTTGGAACTGAAGATAAATGTTTATTCCAACCATTTATTTGTTTGATGTCCTGATAAAAGACTCAACATTCTTAATGATATGCATTTTTATTAACGTTTCTTTCTTAAGAAATGCTTATTTAGCAATAAAACTACATATTAATAGATAGTTACATTGTACAAAGAGGGGTTTGACTTACTTTAGGATTACAAATGCAGTGTCTTCATTCTGGGAATGAAGAAATACAGTGTTTTCTCTTTAGTAAGCAGAACTGGATAGATTCTGATTTCCTACATATTATGCTAGTGTACATCTTTGCGCTGATCAACAGTTTATTTTTTTTTCAACTTCTTTTTCCACTCACATTAACCAATAAAAAGGCAGTTAATTATCCATCAGTCAGAGGGTTTCATACCCCATACTTTGTTTATAGAGACCTACAAATAATATTTACACAGATTAAGAAGTGAAAAAAGCTAAGCACATCAAAATAATTCAGTCAAGATTTAAGCACTTTCTGAACGTACATAATTAAAGTCTGTATCAGAATTCTTAGAATTCACTTTTTTGTTTCTCATGGTTTTTAACTGTGCCTTTTCCTTGTCCTTTATAATGGGAATACATAACTGCTTAAGTAAAATTTCACAGGTGAGGTTCTCCTGATGCTTAAATGCATTCGACTAGAAATAAATTATTTCCCGAGCAGTATGTATGATTTAAGTAGAGTTTTAATTAAAAAAAAAAAAAAAAAAAAAAGCACAAAAAGCTAAACCCCAAGTTAATTAATTGCCTTGTTTACAATGTAGCTTTTTAACACAGAAATTACAGAGTCACCGTATGGATCATATTGCATGCATCAAAACAGTAGCTAGAAAGACAGCTCGTTGGTACTATGTGCTGGGCTATGCCTCATCTGAGGAGTATAGTCTGCTACAAGACTAGTACTCATCAAAAATCTCTTCCTTTGGTATATTTACCTCCTGACAATGATCAGAAGATTGCTTTAGTTTTTCTTGGATTGCATGAGTTTCTTTAATCTCTCACCATAAAATTCTTTTGCACAGCTTTTGTGACAATATATTTTTTAAAAATAATTGAAAGGGTAGATAACAGCAGGAAAAGGGAAAATGATTTTAAGTTGAGGGAGGGAAGATTTAGGTTGATGTCAGGGGGAAGTTCTTTACTATGAGAGTGGTAAGGTGCTGGAACAGGCTGCCCAGAGAGGTTGTGGATGCCCCGTCCCTGGAGGTGTTCAAGTCCAGGTTGGATGGGGCCCTGGGCAGCCTGGTCTTGTATTAAATGGGGAGGTTGTTGGCCCTGCCTGTGGTAGGGGGGTTGGAGATTCATGAGATTCATGATCCTTGAGGTCCCTTCCAACCTGGGCCATTCTGTGATTCTGTGACCAAATGAGTATACGGTGTTCCATCAATGGCTCAACAGTGCTTAGAATGAAGGGCAGAATTCCTTATGTCCCTAGCTTATTGCAATTCTTCACTGTTTAGACAGAATTTCATAAAATCATTTCACAGCAGCATCACACAGAACAATCATATTTCATAGATTAATGTAAGACCAAAAGATAGAAACACAATCTCACTGGGTAAAAGTCTATCAAAAGCATTTGCTTTTGACTATTGCCAAAAATGAATGTGTAGACAAGAATAATATAACAGATCAAGCATATATTACACTATCCTTAAAATTCTCCTACCTTTTATAGTTTTTCAGTTAAGGCCTACCTGATTCAGTTTCTGTGTATTTGGTAACTTTCTGAACCTCTCCTTCAGCCAGAGCTAATTCTACAGCATCTTGCAACATGGAGGTCCACAGATCAAGAAGCCTGATTTGGCACTTCCTTTGGTAGAGGTATTCCCAATAAACATATTGCTTCTTGCATCCACTCTCTACTCTGGAAAGGAGAATCAGAAACCATTATCTTCCCATGACACTAGCAATTTTGGTAGATCTCTCACTATTACTTCTCATTTATATTTTTCTGGAGAGAAATTTACTTCTTGGTGTCTAATACACAAGTCAATACACGCTTGCTGCCTTTGTTTAATGGCTTTCTCATTATACTTCATTACTTCTGAGACACAAGTGCAGCTTGCAACCAGAATTAAAATAGTCAAATTGATTTCATAACACCTTTACTCTTTCTCCTACTTTTGTTTACCTGCTGCCTGATTCTGAGCAGTGTCAAATTGCTGGTTGAACCTCTTCAAGATCTCCGAGTTGCTGTTTTTGTTAGTGTCTAGGTTATCACTTGCTCCTTTTTTCTTGTGTGCTTGTATGACTAATAAATCACTCTTTTTGTCTCCTGATTTTAATTTTTATGCTGGAGTTGTAAGCCAGGTATTCCCCCCTAATCAGATATTCTTGCATTCCAGACATCTATTTATATTTACATTCCATATATATAAAACTCCAGGATTACTCTTATATGGAGCTTCTAAGAACTCTTTGAAAATATAAGAATTGTTGCAATTTATCAGGTTGATTTATTCAGAAAAATCAACATTGTTGAAAGTTTCAACAGAGATTATGCAGCTGCTTTCAATAGGTAGAATTATGTAATTTATCTCATAAGTCCCAGATCAGCTATAAATGCTTCATTGCATGCACAACATGCTGCTTTCAAGACAAGAAAGGTAGGAACAGAAGACCAGAAACTAAATTTGCTGATTGACTGAGATTCACGTTTCCTAAGAGCAACAGGGTCAGACTTACATATGCAACAAAAATCTAATTGAAGTGATATCTTTGGCCTCTACAAAATGATTTTTGTGTATGAAGGAAAAAGATGAGTTCTGATATTGTGCACATAAAAATCAGAAAATATGATGATTGTGAATGTTTTTGGAAATTAAAAATGAATAATCAAACCAACTAGGTAAAACGAACAGACAAAATTAAACTGTTTGAGTTTGGAATTTGTTTCCATTTGGAGGAGGAAAGTTTTGAACTGCAGTGACTTCCTTACAGAAAACATATTATTTCTGATATCATACAACTCCTCTCAGTGACACTCCACATTGTAGCATGTGCAATGGCTACACTGCTTTGCAGTTCTGTGAGCCTTTGACAGCACAACATAGAAAACAGACTACAAAACAACTATTGAAAACACACATGTGAGGAACAAGTGAAAATAGCGGTATTGAACAAATAAATAAATGTTGCTCTTGACTGAAACTTTTCTACACATGATGATTACAGATTGTCTTCAAAAGAATTAAAAAAAAAAAAAAATGGTCAAGAGCTCTGCAATACAACACACGTATAGCAGCCTAGACTATACTGGAAGATTTTGGTACTTCTGGCAATTAACTTTCTACTAAAGTTTGAAAAAAACTGAAATTGATATCAAGTGGAGATTTACGTTAGATCAGGATTTCATTATGAGTGATGCAAGTTTCCAGCTACTGATGTGAAAACAGAATACTAAATTTTTTTTTCAGGAACTGTGGATTAGAAGAACTTGAGATCAGTTTTCTTTATGGTCTAAACTTCAAATTAGTCTGGCTTATGTATATACAGCTTCCTTTGGAAAAAAATGGGAGGTTTAGATTAGATATTCTGTGGAAATTAGGGTACTGTACTCTTCTTCCATCATTTTATATCATTACAGATTATCAAATGGAGAAGGCAGTTTCATGTATTGCTCTTATATAACTTGATAGAATTTCTAAATTATTTTGGAATGAAATAAAGAAGTGAAACTTGACTTGGTCACTAGCTTGAGAAGTACTGGTTTCCCTAATCCATTTCTCTCCATTGTGAAAAATGAATACATAAAAATAATCTCTTTTTTTTTTTTTTAATTATTATTTTGATTGCAATGCATGTGCATGTTCAGTTCCTTTTCACAGCCTCTGTTCATATCATGCTGAAAATGAAGCCACTCTAACATGTATATTTACATCCTTACTTGTCTCTTGCCCAGAAAAAAATTAAATGATCGCAAGCTTTCAAAGTATCTAACAGGGAGGAAAGAGCTCTCAGACTAAGTGTGGTACTTCAGGTCACTGACTTGCTGTGTGTTATTTCTAGAAAGTGAACATACACGGCCATCTGCATCCCACAGGCTGCCTCATAAATTATGTATTAACTGTCCAAGAACATTGTGCATTATATTAATTTGGAATGTTGTAGTTTTGGTGCTGAAATGATTTATCGAACCACAGGTTTGAAAAAGACAATGCATAACAAGTTAGGCTTAAATAATCTTCCTAGGGAAGAAAGAATGCTCAGTGCAGGAAGGAATAGAAAGGCAGCAGAGCATTATAGAAGAGATCGGCTGTCATTTCAGCCACCTAAAAGACGAAGTTTTTGTCAAGAGTATGAATACAGGTGGGAGTGATGTTCATTACCTTTAGAGACACAGCATAAAATTATACATCCAAACAGATTTTAATTCAAAGAAAATTCAAGGGCAAATTTGTAACCAAACTTTTTAACTGTGGCTGTTTCACCCTGATGAGCAGCTAAACTCCAGGACAACTGCTCTCTTACTCCCTCTCTTCCTTTGAAGAGATGGGGAAAATATGATGAAAAAGGGCTCAGGGGTTCAGATAAGGATATTAATTACTATGACAGGCAAAACATACTCAGCATATGGAGATTAATATAATTTATTTTCTACTGCTAACTTATTACTAAAACAGTGAGAAAATAAAGCAAACTAAGCCTCCTTCTCCCTAACCACCCTCTTCTACCTCCTTCCAAGTAGCACAAGGGAACAAGCAATTTCTCTCTGACACTCCTTGATGGTCACTCTCTTCCCCTGCTCCAATGTGGGGTCACTCCCATGAAATGATATCCTTCCTGAACTGGTCCTATATGGACTTCCCCCACACTGCAGTTCAAGAACTACTTGAACATGGATCTGTACCAGAGGGCCCATCCTTCAGGACAGACTGCATCATCACGTATACACCAGGGGAAGCATCTCCCCAAGACCTCCTGCCCTACTGTGGGCTCCTCTGCAGAGGCTGCAGCTCCAGCCCTGTGCCTACTCCTGTAGGGGCTTTCCACAGGCTTTGGTCTCTTTCAGACCACATCCACTGCTGCATCGTGGGCTTCTCCATGGCTGCATGTGGAGATCCGTGTGGTGCCCATGGACTGCAGGGGGACAGTCTGCTCCACCATGAGCCTCTCCTGGGCTGCAGGGAATGTCTGCTCTGATTTGGAGCACCTCCTGCCTTCTTTGGCAGTGATCTTGGTATCTACAGGATTGTTTTTCTCTACATCTTCTCACTTCTTTCTCCCTTTTTCCGTTCTTAAATCTGTTCTCACAGAGGCACAACCAGTGCAGCCCACTGGCTCAGATCTGGCCATTAGTGGGTCCCTTTTGGAGCAGCTGGAGCTGGCACTTATCTAACATGAGGCAACTCCTCAACTCTTCTCACAGAGGCCACTCCTGCAGAAGCATCATGCTAGCAAAGCCTTGGCACCTAAATCCTATACAGTAGGTTCTTCTTTTATCAGTGCAAATAGATGTGATTCTACATATACCATGAAATGGAGGCAGATATTGCACTGGATTATCAGGGCACAGTTCAATGCTTGGAGGGGTTTGACTGGGCCATAGCTGGTGCCAACTTGCACTAACAAAGAACTGACCTGAACCTCTGTTATGGCTGCGGGTAGACAAGGGTAGATAAACTGGGCAGTCACCACAAGACAGCTGGTGCCCCAGAAACAGGGGATTCTGCACCACAGATGAGTCTGAGACCCAATGAGAACAAAGCAGCTGAGGTAATGCAAGGTACCAAAATAAACTCAAGCAGATCTAAGACCAAGGAGGAAATGTAAACTTTGTATTCCTCCTGATATGTTCCTTTTGCCCTCAAGAAGATTTTGAATGTACACAATATGTTCAGTTTGAACAACTCTGCCTTTTGTACTTGTAACAAGCTTGGATCCTGCTATATAATTTTGTAGCCCAATTTCTACCTTCCTCAAAACACTTCATAGGAATTTTCTAGTTTTTAGCTTGGGAACGAGATATAGAATGTTTCACTTTGTTCAATACTCGTATAAGTCTTACCTCAGTTGCCTGAAATTAGATTTTTAAAATCATGTACGTTCTAACAAAAAAAATTCATTGCATTCCAGAGGTTCAGTAGCATGGATATAAGTCACTGGGAGCGATATACCTGAAATGGATGGTAGAATAGAATATCTTTTCATTCCAGCATTTCTTGAGAGCCAGAGATTCAGTTTTAACGAAGCAGTAAATCACAGTATCCTCAATCTCTTTTCTTTTCCCGTATTTATCAATGTGCCCCCAAACTCATATCCATGGGTGGTACCAAGGAATCACAGAATGCTTTCAGTTGGAAGGGGACTTTAAAGATCATCTCATTCCAATCCTTCCTGCACATGGCAGGAATGTCTTCTTCCAGTAGATCAGGCTGCCCAAAGCTCCATCCAACCTGATCTTGAACACTTCTGGGGATAAGGCCTGCACAACTTCTTAGGGCAACCTGCTCTAGTATCTGAGCATTTTCATAGTAAAGAATTTCTTCCCTATATCTAATATATCCTCTCATAGATTAAAGCTGGTACCCCTTCTCCTATCATTATACAACCTGGTAAATAGTTTCTCCCAGTCTTTCTTGTAGCCCCCCTTTTGTATTTGAAGGCCACAAATAAATCTCCTTAGAGCTTTCTGTTCTTAGGGGTACAGCCCTAACTTTCTCAGCCTCTCTTCATGGGAGAGATGCTCCAGCTCTCAGACCATTTTTCTGGCCCATCTCGGGATCCACTCTGAGAGATTCATATCTTTCTTCTGCTGGGAATGGCTGTGATCTGCCAAAGAGGTAGCACAAAAATAGAGCAGGAAAAATGGAATGGAGTATGTCCTTCTTCCCACTACTATAATCTATGCAGAATGCAAGTGTAGGGAAAGGGAGTTATCATCTTTCCTTAGCTAAGCTCACTTTTTCTTCTCTATTAATTTTATTCTTCCTTTTCTGGCTCATCCAAAACTATGGTCTGGAATGCAGATGTGTCTCTTTTAGCCAACTCATATCAGGAGTTTTCTGCAGATGCTGATCATTTTGGTGCTACCAGACATCGAGTACTAGCTTGTGTCTGGCAAAGAACCAAAGAAATTACAGTCCTATTCATGTACATAGTTCAAAATGTTATACTTGTGATAGCACTGAAATACATGAATCAACATATTTTAATTTCATATTTTTTTGCAGGAAAAATGTTAGATGATTTTGTAATAGAAGATAAAGCACTAATTCAGAAATGATTTTTTTTATTGCTTTAAAGATGTGGTAAAAAATAGGGTGTAAAAATATAATGGCAATGATCAAGATATTTTGGTGGTTTTAGATTTTTTTATCAGCTTGTTTGCACATGCAGTAAACTGGTAAGCAATTAAGAAAACTACAGCATTTTCTGTAAAAAATCAATATAATAGAATCATAGAACCATAGAATCACAAAATGGCTTAGTTGGAAGGGACCTTAATGATCATCTAGGTTCCAAGCCCCTGTTGTAAAGAGAGTTCCACCCACTCCTTCAGGCTGCCCAGAACCCCATCCAGCCTGTCATTCAATGCCTCCTGGGATGGGACAGCTGCAACTTCTCTGGACAGTCTGTCTCAGTGTATCACTACCCTCTGAGCAAAGAATCTAACCTAACATCTAACCTGAATCTCCCCTCTTTTAGTTTAAAATCATTCCGCCTTGTCCTATCTCTATAAGAATGTGTAAAAAGTTGGTCTCCCTCCTTCAAGCACTGGCTTAGATATACAATGGCAATCAAATTTAGTTTTGTTCCAAGAAAGCATTTGCAATTATGAAAAACAAGTCAGTTTGTTTTATATCAAATAATACAGAATGTAGAATCCAAGAGAATGAACATCTCAAGTCATCTTTCAAATTGGTAAGATATGAGGGGGAAAAAAAAAAAAGGAAAAAGATAAAGTAAGCTTTCGGCATGTAAAGCATACTTTTGCTTTCCAAGTGACTAGTTAATCTATTTTTATCTAAATAATCCCAGGCACAGATGTGAGATTTACCAGCCTGTAGTTCCCAAAGTCTTCTTTTCCCTCTTAAAAATGGGAGTGATGTTTCCCTCTTTTCCCTCAGAGATCACTGAGTTCAGCTTCCCTGCAAAGCAGGCCTCCTACAGCAGGCTGCAGATGTAGATGTCCAGGTGGGTCCTGAATATCTCCAGAGAAAGAGAATCCACAACCTCCCTGGACAGCCTGTTCCAGTGCTCCATCACCCTTACTGTGAAGAAGTTCCTTCTCATATTGGTCTGGAACTACGTATGCTCCAGTTTATGCCTGTTTCCCCTTATCTTGTCCCCACAGACTGCTGAAAAGAGGTTGGCCATGTCTCCTTCACCCCCACACTTAAGATATTTATAAACATTAATAAGATCACCTCTGACTCATCTTTTCTCAAGGCTAAACAGACCCTGTCCACTCAGCCTTTCCTCATAGGGGAGATGCTCCAGCCCTTTATCATATTTGTGGCCCTCCGCTGGACTCTCTCCAAGAGATCCCTGTCTTTCTTGTACTGAGGAGCCCAGAATTGGATACAGTACTCCAGGTGAGGCCTGACCAGGGCAGAGTAGAGGGGGAGGATCACCTCCCTTGACCTGCTGGCCACGCTCCTTCTAATGCACCCCAGGATCCCGTTGGCCTTCTTGGCCACCAGGGAGCACTGCTGGCTCACCACCAACCTTTCGTCCACCAGGACGTTCCAGTAATTGTAGCAGCACACGGGTGATACACTGTCTGCTAAGTATCTATGTCAAAATGATAAACTTAGGGAACACAACGCTGGGAACTGAAAGATAAAGAAAATGTAAACATCACGGATGATTGTCATTTTTTTTTTTTTCCTACACTGGTAACAGATACCACTGCTGCTGAACAAGTCATTAAAATTTCTGAAAGTTGTTTGCTGTTCAGAAGCTCTTTTTACAGTCACCATTCAAACAACATAATCATGTAGGTACTTCTTCTGCCCAACAATGTCTGAAGTTTAAAAAGCCCAGAAAAAATTATCTTCAAACAGTTGAAACCCTTCTAGAGGTTACATAGTTGTGTAACCAGTTGTTCAATTGTCTTTTTTATACAGAATACCATATTGGATTATTTTTTAGGCTTATTCAGTTTAGTCTCACTATTATGTATTTGAAAACTTCTCCAGAGCATAGAAGAAAACAGAATCTAGAGATTTTTTCCTTGAAATATTTGCTATGTTGATGTCATTTCTTGACCTTCTTGGTAGCTAAAATTGTCTTCATGTTCATGTAATTATTATAAGCACAACTTCTTAAAATCTAGTGATGTTTCTTAAACTACTCTTTGAGTAAAATGTTTGGAATGCATACATCATCTATCAATCTTAAAGAAAAAAAAAAAAAGAAAAAAGAAAAAAGAAAGAAAAAAAGTTTTGCTGAACATAGAGTTGTTGAGCTCATCCAAACACGAAAGTCAAGAAAGGTTCACCAGGAGGATGAACAGGACTTTTCTCAGACGTCAAATTTCTGATTTTAGAATTAACACACTCAGATTTCCTGGAGCATTTTCAGGCAGTGCATCGAATTCCTAGCAGATTGCCAGCAAAAAGCAGGGTCCCACCATGATTCAATATGTATTCACCCATAGAGTGCTTGCCCTCAGAATTGCTATTCTTTCTATAAGAAATGTTGATACATATAGAGACTGGCTCTAGAAACGCTCTGCTGCATAAGCTTTATATACGCGTTTTCAACACGTCTGTTTTGATTTCACATAAATACTTACACAGTTGCTAAAATTATTGATAAGGACCTGCACTCATGAGCAACACTGTTTTGCTGGTTCAGCAAAGTTATCTAATTCTGCACGAATCTGCAGATACCAATCTACTTAAAGGATCTCTACACAAACTTCTTAAAAAATGACAGCTGTGAACAAAAATGAAAAGGTAGGTCCATTAAAAAATGAGATCATGAAGAATTATGGAGTTATTGATTTAAATAGTCTCTAAGACAAACAAATAAACTAAAGAGAAGAAAAAAAAAATCCAGACACAATAGAGTAATGCCAAAGTAAATATAAACATGATTGGATGACTCTATTAATTGGTGACCAGACCTTTGTGTTAATCAAAGCAAGCAGAATTATTCTACCCATAAATCTGAATCAGAAGAAACAACATTATTAAGTAATAGCAGTAATAGTAGAAGAAACACATATATATATAGTCACAATAAGTTACCCTTTGAAATAATGGGATAGAGGAAATAATCTTAAATCACTATTTCCATATTGATTAAAGTATTTCATAGAACGATGATGTTGTTGTCTTTTACAGCAGATTTATACTCTATACGGTTCAGTTCACGGACTAGATAATTTATTGCACAATGCATGTCTCTAATGAGGGATATCCAGATATATTTCACTTAGGGAAATTAGACATATAATGACAATCAAATTTAGTTTTGCTGTAAGATAGCCTTTGGAATTATGAAAAAAACAAGTCAGTTTGTTTTGTATCAAATAATTCAGAACATAGAATCCAAGAGAATGGACATCCCAAATTGTTTTTTTTAATTGTCAAGATATGAAAAAGAAAGTAAAGGTAAGTTTTCAACATGTGAAACATACTTTTGCATTCCAAGTGACTAGTTAATCTATTTTTATCTAATAATCTAAGAGACATACCATCAAACGATATCTCTTCATACACTCATTTCAGCATGCAAGTTGTGAATAGAATATATGCTTGCAATTGTTTCATATTTGATACAAATACTTATTGTCTAAAATGCTTGTTTCATATTCATGCACATTATATTAATAACAGTCACTGTTTCTACAATGTCTTAGTGCTGTGCAAAATACACAAAAGGGCAAGAAAAAATTTACTAAATGTCATTTACATAAATATATTTTCAATATAAATTTTAAAAAAATGTTGATAGCTTGTTACTAAGAACTTCAAGTACATTTTTTGCTTAATCTTTTAAACTCTTCTAAATTTCAAAATAAAATTATTCTTAAACTCATCTGACCTGATATCCAATCTTGTATACCTAAGCAGCTTCATCTGTTAACAATACCTCAAATACAGTCAACAGTTCAATAAATAGTAAATGCTGTTTCCATTAACTAATTCTGTCAAAATGAGGCTACAGAAGTTATTAGTGCCCCATTTTCTACAACACTTTAGTTTTTAGGCCAGATATGCAGAGACATGTCTTTCAGTTTTATCTCCAGCAAAAATGTTCTAGTTACCAGTCTGAAACATTCCCACCCAAACTATCACTGTTCTGTACCTGAGAACATTTTGTTCATTCTGTTGACAGATTATAGAGAAGAGCTAAACAGCTCATTGTCCAGTCACAGTGATTCATTGTAAACGAAACATAAATTTACCATATCATGGTACATGCTTTTGCTTTTGTTCTGAGTTGCAGAGGGATGATGTCAGTCTGGTGGCAATTGATTCCATTAAACACTGAAATTAATTATAACCTTTATTTATTGACAAAAAATATAAAATAATGATTTTCAGGAGGAAGTTGGAGGTTAAGAATTCCAAGACAGTGGCAAATATTTCCTGGAAATATCAGAGAGTCTGAGCTTGAAGAGGAAGATGAATGAAAAAAGAGAAATGTCATTAGCATCTCTTCCAAAAACGTCTTTCATTTTTGTGTCAAGGAGGCCAGAAAAGGTTGAGCATTGCAATACTCATTATTTTAGTGCTATTGCGTTTACTCAGTTGATCTTTTTTTTTTTTTTTTTTTTTTTTTTTTTTTTTAACCTAACAATGCCTTCTATACCCAGCAGGAATGAAGATTTCCTGAAATAGATTACAAGAGACTCCACTAGCTAGAGCTGAGGTCAAGTTCTACTCTCAGTTATGCTTTACTCTGGACTCAAGTCAGAAGGGGAAACTAAGAAGTGAAGGATTTCATTATAAAAGGATGATTTTGCTTTAGTTGTTTTGTAGATAGATTTTTTTTTAATGTGAATTTGTAGAAGCATAATCAAAAGTGAAAGGATAATTGTGTTATACCTCACATCTTTCATTCAAATTACAGTCTTTCTGGTGATACTGGCAACTTGATGCATTTAAATGTATGATATTTGATATTTGAGGTACAACTAAAGGCAACAACTAAATTAATTACAACTAAAATTGTAATAGTGCTGCGTTAATGTTGGAAAGAGTCAATACCTAAAGAAATAACTGCAGCCTCAGGAGTTTTTTGCTTGTTTTGTTGTTGTTGTTGTTTCTTTCTCAGCTGTAAAGAGTGATGGCTGGTAGCTGGATTCAGCATTTAAAGCAGTCCTTGGGCTGAATGTGAAGTTATTTTAGCTATTCCCAAGGTCTTTGTTAGGCAGATGCTAAATTTAAGATTTTGGATCCAATTAAGACCCAAAATTATTTTCTAAAGTTTGCTTATTTTAAGAAGAACTAACGTAGCAACCCTTTTTATTTTGGTTGTCTATAATCTATTAGAAAAAGTTTACTGTCATGTACAGTAGGTAAGAAACAGTCCAGTGACACTATAGACGCAGTGATTACTCTGATGATATTACATGTAGTAATCCCTTCCTGGAAGCCTAGAAATGAGGAAAATGTGTTATATGATCTTGGGCTGCCTCTGACAAAGCAAATCATGTCACAGACACATTGTATTTTCAGACTAAGAGTTTTCTTCTTGTCTTAGATAATATACAGTCTCCAAATTTAAGAGAAAAATATGGAGACTTTGCTATCCTGTAACTGTTATGAATGCTAATTAAAGTACAAATAAAATAAAGTTATTAAAGTTGAATATTTTATAGTCAAGTAATGTTTTCCTATTTTTATTTATTTATTATTCTCTAACCAGGAAAATTATGTGTTTGAAATTTAGAAAATGAGACATTTTGGTATGCTCCAAGCAGACTGATTCTTATCCCCATATGTAATGTGCATTACATTCATACACGTTACTTATACATAGCTTCTGCAATGCTAATTCTGCACAGATGTTGACTCTTTCATAGTCCTGGTTTTGGCTGAGATAATTTTCTTCATAGTGGCTGGTATGAGGCCTTATTTGGATTTAGGAGAAAAACAATGCTGATAAGACACTGATATTTTAGCTGTTGCTCAGCAGTGCTTACACTATTTCAAGGAATTTTCACTGTCTCACACTGCCCTGCTAGCATGGAGTCTGGGATACACAACAACCTGGGAGGGGAAAGAATAGGACTGCTGAGCCAAACTGGCCAAAAGGATATTCCATACCGTATGGTATCATGTGAAACAATAAAACTGGAATTAGTTTGTTGCGAGGGTGGCTGCTGATTTGGGATTGGCTTGTCATTAGTCAGAGTGTAGTGGGCAAATGTATTGTGCATCACCTTTTTAATATAGATTTGTATATATATATATATAAAAAACACATATTTGCATAATACATACATACATATTATATATTATTATGTGCAATATAAATATATGTGGTACTTTATATATAATGTGTAAAAATACATGTAATTATATATAATATATATACCTATACTATTTAATATTATTGTTATTGCTGTTATTTTCCTGTCCTTTTCTGACCCATCAAAATAGCTTTATCTCAACTTACACGTTTAATCGTTTTCCAATTCCCTCTCCCACCCTACTGGGCAGGAGAAGTGAGTAAATGGCTGTGTGATGCTGAGCTGCCTACCAGGTTAAACCACAACACTTTCATATTAGAATATTTGATTTCAGTTCTGCACTTCAAATCACGTTCTTTTCCACTGTTTTAAGAAATCATTTGACTATTTTCTGTCTTCTCCTCCTAAAAAACCCCCCAAAAAAAACCTCTTAGATGTTGCCAAGTCATTTTTGATTTCTCTTTTTCTTTTATTCAGATAGAGCTAAAATAATTTATGTTTTTAACCTTCTCATTATTGCATGTTCCATCCTATTTCAAACATTATTTTCTTCAGATCTCTTAATGGCCTCTGAAGTTTTCCACTTCCTCTTAAAAATGTAACTAATGCTAGAAATGTAACTAGTTGTACTGAAGAATTGTTCTGCCAAACAGTAGTTGAATGTTGTTTTTAAATATTTTATATTTTTAAATATAGAATGATAGAATCACCAAGACTGGAAAAGAGATCAAAGATAATCTAGTCCAACTGTCCATTTACCACCATATTTCCCCACTAAACCATGCCCTTAGTATAACATCTGTTTCTTGAACACCTCCAGGGACCGTGACTCAAACACCTCCAACCCTGGCAACATGTTCCAGTGCCTGACCACTCTTTCAGAGAAGAAATTTTTCCTAATATCCAACCTGAACTTCCCCTGGCACAACTTGAGGCCATTCCCTGTGGAGGAATGGCTGAAGAAGCAAGGCAGCCATGACTCGCTGTACGAGCAAAATCTCTGCGGCAGCACAGAAGGC
The DNA here is from genome assembly GCA_016647715.1 of Pavo muticus. Taxonomy (NCBI): domain Eukaryota; kingdom Metazoa; phylum Chordata; class Aves; order Galliformes; family Phasianidae; genus Pavo; species Pavo muticus. The sequence continues at coordinate 360,488 of JACDJE010000584.1, forward strand.
ATCATGCTGGAAAAATACTGTGAGAACAGGATAGTGGAGGAGTGCAGATAAGGGTCACTGTGGCCTTGAAGCTAGAAGCAGATGCAAGACAGGGAATTAGTGTGTGCATAAGCTGGAATGTATACACCCCCCCTGTGCTGTAAATATGAGTAGCTGATGTAGCAATGAGCGTTAGTAACCAATCTGATTAATGTCAATAAGATATGTAGCCAATCGGGCAATGCCAAGTGTACTCTCTTCCTTATAAATGGATTGCTCTGTTTAGAATAAAGTGAAGCTTTTACCACTCATATTGAGTTTGTCATGCTTCCCCGCGCGCTGGACACCCATCCCTGTTGACTCCGCGGCAATTCCCATTTGTCCTGTTGTAGTTATGTGTGAGAAGAGGACAATCCCTACCTCATCACAATCTCCTTTCAGGGAATTGTAGAGAGCTATGTGGTCTCCCTTGAGCCTCCTTTTCTCCAGATGAAACAATCCCAGTTCCCTCAGCCACTCATCATAAGATCTGTGCTTCAGACCCCTCACCAGCTTTGTTGCCCTGCTCTGGACATGCTCCAAGGCCTTGGTGTCTTTCTGGTAGTGAGGGGCCCAAAACTGAACACAGTACCTTATCTGTGGCCTCATCAGGGCTGAGTAAAGAGGGATGATCACTTCTCTGCTCCTGCTGGCAACACTATTTCTGATACAAGCCAGGATGCCATTGGCCTTCTTGGCTAGATGGGCACACTGCTGACTCATGTTTAGCTGAGAGTCGACCACCACCCCCAATTCCATTTTTTTCCATGCAGTCTTCCAGCCACTCTGCCCCAAGCCTGTAGTGTTGCCTGGGGTTGTTGTGGCTAAAGTGCGAGATCAGGTACTTGGTTTTGTTGAACTGAGCCTCAGCTCAGTGATCCAGACTGTCCAGACCATACTTCTACTGCTACTACTACTACTACAAAAAAGTGAGTCCTTTTTTTCTTTTTGCTACTATATCATCTTTGATTCTTATCATCAGTTTCCTGTTTAACTCTTGCTCACAGAATTGCAGAATTACAGAATCACAGAATCAGAACTGTAGAATGGTTTGTGTTGGAATTTCCAACACCCTGGTCAGGATGGCAGGGATACTTTCCAGTTGATCAAGTTGTTCTGATCTGGCCTTGAATAATTCCAGGGATGGGGCATCCACAGTGTCTGTGGGCAAGCTATGTCTCACTACTCTCATAATCATAATTTTTTTCTTTACATCTAATCTAAGTCTACCTTCTTATATTTTAAATCCATTAGCCCTTGACCTTTCACTACATTCCCAGATAAAGAGTCCCTCGTCATCTTTCTAGTAGGCACCTTTCATGTATTGAAATGATGTATAAAATTTTCTAGAGCCTTCTTTTCACCAGGCTAAACAATCCAGAATTTCTCATTCTATCTTACTGATGAGGTGCTAGAGGTAGCCCTCTGATCATCTTTGTGATATTTCTCATGACCTGCTATAACAGGTCCATGTCCTTCTCATGCTGCAGATCCTAGAGGTGGATGCAGTACTTCATTTGCAGTTTTGTGAAAGCAGAGTAGAGAAGGAAATCATCCCGTTTTGCTACAAGTCTCTTGCAGAGCAGGGTATGGTTGGATTTCTGGACTACAAACTCACATTGCCAGCTCATGTCAAGGCTTTCGTTCACCAGTACCAATTTCTCCTCCTCAAGGCTGCTCTATTCATTCATTGCCCAGACTGTAATTTATGTTTGAGATTACCCCGACCCAGGTACAGATCACTTGACTTTGTTGAACTGCATATTGTTCACATGGCCAACCTCCCAAAGCTGTTAAGGTCTCTCTGAATGAGATCCCTTTCCTCTAGTACATCAGTTGTACCACTCAGCTTGGTGTCATTTGTGAACTTGATGAAGGTGCATTCAAGGCCACTATTTATGTCATTAAATAAAATATTAAACAGCACAGACCCTTCAGGGATACCTGTCACTACAGACTCTGTTTGGACATTGAGCCTCTGCATGTGGCTATCCAGTCATTTCCTTATCTGTCTCATAGTCCATCTATCAAATGCATGTCTCTCTCTAATTTAGAGGCAAGTTTGTTGTGAGGGACAATATTGAAGGCCTTACTGAACTCCTGATAGATATCAGTTGCTCTTCCCTTGTGCAGTGAGTCAGTCACTCCATCGTAGAAGCTAATCAGGCTTGATTTGCCCTTGGTGTAGCTACATTGGCTTTTTCTAATCACCTCCCTCTCTTTGACATATTTTGACATAGATTTCAGAAGGATCTATTCCATGATCTTACTGAGCACTGACATGCTTGACTCATCAGTTCTTCTCAGGATATGCCTTATTACCTTTTTAAAAATGAGTGTGATGCTGTCTCGCTACAATTATCAGAGTGAGAGGAGGTTCTTTTATATATGTATACATGATGTGAGATTAAGAAGCAATGGTTCAAATGTTGTTCTGACCAGCTTATTACAAATCCTAATCAATCAGGGAGATGGGGAAGACTATTACGAATTAGGGTGATAGGGAAGGGGAAGCAGGCAATAGTAAAGATAGGAAAGGAGCAAGAATTACATAAACTGGGGATAGTCACCACCAAGATCTAGCAGTGTCCCATTGCATGTAGTCTCCAACTTTGACCAGGACTTGCCTGGACTTGTCTGTCTGTGTTCCTCAGCAAGCTTTGAGACAAAGGTGCAAAAGGAATAATCTCTTACAGATGTTTCCTTCTCTTCAGTCATTGGGGACTTTGCCTGACTGTCATAACTTCTCAAATAAAGTAGAGAGAGGACTCTCAGAGAATGACAGATGACATGTCTCAGAATTCTTTTTATTTTGTTTTGGTTTTTTTGTTTGTTTTTGGCCAACTGTCACTATCAGGTACAAAAAAAGAATCATTGAGGGCAAATACTGCTGTTGTCATTATTATCATTTTCTATAGCACATTCTGTCAGGTATATATGTATCTAAAAGATTAAATGAAAAGGTAAAAGTTAAATTTAGTTTTGGCCTTTCCATTAAACCCAAATTTAAGGTGAAAAGCAACTTCCGGGAGGAAAATGTTTGAAGTATTGGCTTCACTTGGAGACAAATAGAGAAAAGTAAATTCACCTGCAAATCATGCATAATTGTTTAATCAGACGTAAACTGGAGAAAGGGGAAACCTTTTATAAGTGTTAATTCTCCACCCACTGTTTAGACTGCACTTTTGAACATCTGTAAATTTGTTTTTATTGGTGTCATTTTTTTATATCTTGATATGTAAGTGAAGTTTTTGAATCATTGCCTTTAGCTCTTACTTCTTGTACAATTGTCAGAAGAATTCCATTCTAGACTGCAACAAACATATTACATTTCATGAAAATTAATTTTCTTTAAAAGACAGATGAGCTGACTAAAATAATCCAATAACCTTCTAGAGCTTTTTTTATCATATGGTTGAATTATAATGAATTGTTCTTAGAGTCTAAGAGAGTTATAGATTACAGACTGTATAGGGAAAAGGCATAAAACTTGATTATATTCTTAATAAATTCAAGCTTTACCTTGAAGGATGTTGTTTTAACACACAAAATATTTCTTCTGGCTAGACTATTCAACACAACTTTAATTGAACATAGACAAAAAATGGATCATTCATGTATTATATTCTCCTGCTGTTTTCTTGAACTATGGATCAACCTAAAGCAGTGGTAGGGTTTTAAAAGGGAATAAACAGCTGTGAGAGCATGGCACTCAGGATTTTTTTTTTAGGAAATGGCTCAGACAGTATTTATGTTATCTATATGGAAGCAAGTAAGCAAAACAGTTTAGATCTTTAGGGCTACAGAAAAAAAAAAAGATACTTGGTTTGGATTAAGTGCAATTCTTATCGTTTCACCAATAAAGGAGTTTGCACACAGAGTAATTGGGGTAGTTTAATACTGGCTGACAGCTAAAGTCCAACACATCACTCTGAGTCCCCCTCCTCAGAAGGCCAGGGGAAGAAAATATGATAAAGAAAAAGCTTGTGGGTTGAAATAAGGACAGAGATCACTCACAGATTACTGTCATAGGCAAAACAGTCAGCATAAGTTAATGTAATTTATCGACAGTTAATAATGAACTAGAGCAGTGAGAACTAAAAGCAAATTAAAAACACCTTCCTCCCATTCACATTCTTCTACCTTCTCTTCCTGAGTGGCATAGGGGAGTGGGGGCTGCGGTCAGTTCATAACGCTTAATCGCTGTCATTCCCGCACTCCCACTCTCTCCCTCTACTTTACCATGGGGTTCCTTGTGTGGGATGCTGTCCTTTTGAATTGATCAGATGTGCCCTCAAGACTGCCTGCTCCACTATGGATTCCTTCATGGGCTGCAGTGAACTTCTGCTCGGTGCCTGGAGAATATCCTGCCCTTCTTCATTGACCTTGGTGTCTGCAGGGCTGTTTCTTTCACATTTTCTCATTCCTCTCTCTCAGTTACTTTGGGTTAGCATTTTTAAAATTTTCTTAAATCTGCTCTCACAAAGGCACAATCAGCTTCACTCCCCATATCAGCTTTTTTCAGCGGCAGGTCCCTTCTGCAGCTGGCTGGAGCTGGCTTACATCTAAAATGGGGCAGCTTCTAGATACTTCTTCCAGAGGCCATCCTTTCAGCCTCTCCACTACCAAAGCCTTTCCACCTTAATCCAATGAAAATTTTGTCTCTTCTATGTGTTTAATATTTGGTATTTATGCTGCATTTATACATTTAAGTATACATTTAAGCTTTTCTGAAGTAATAGTATTTGCTTTAGGGTTACAAAGACTTTGTAGTTCTCAAGTCCTCCTCAAATGATGTCAGTTATTAGTCAGGTGCTCCCTGACACCAGTAGAAGCAGATCCACAGGGATGGTCTTGATATCAGGAAGGGAAATGTGCATTAGAAGGAGAAAGAAACACTACTTGGTGAAAAAGTACTACTTTGGAGACCTGTAACTAGCAGTGTTCCCCAGGCATCAGTGCTGGGTCCGGTCTTGTTCAACATCTTCATCAATGACCTTGATGAGGGGGTAGTGGACACCCTCAACAAGTTTGCTGATGATATGAAGTTGGGAGGATTGGCTGACACACCTGAAGGCTGTGCTGCCATTCAGCGAGACCTGGACAGGCCTGGAGAGCTGGGCAGTAAGAAACCAGATGAGGTTTAACAAAAGCAAGTGTAGAGTCTTGCACCTAGGGAGGAATAATTGCATGCACCGGTACAGGCTGGGGGACGACCTGCTGGAGAGGAGCGCTGCAGAGAGGGACCTGGGTGTCCTGGTGGACGACAGGTTGGCCGTGAGCCAGTAGTGTGCCCTTGTGGCCAAAAAGACCAATGGCATTCTGGGGTGCATTAAAAAGAACGTGGCCAGCAGGTCGAGGGAGGTGATCCTCCCCCTCTACTCTGCCCTGGTAAGGCCTCATCTGGAGTACTGTGTCCAGTTCTGGGCTCCCCAGTACAAAAAAGACAGGGATCTCTTGGAAAGAGTCCAGCGCAGGGCCACAAAGATGGTGAAGGGACTGGAGCATCTCCCCTATGAAGAAAGGCTAAGTGAACTGGGTCTGTTTAGGCCTTGAGAAAAGAAGACTGAGAGGGGACCTGATCCAGGTCTATAAATATCTAAGGCATGGGGAGCAAAGTAGCGAGGCCAGACTCTTTTCAGCAGTGTGTGGAGACAGTACATGGGGAAACGGCCAGAAACTAGAACATAGGAAGTTCTGCACAAATGTGCGCAAGAACTTCTTTACGGTGAGGGTGATGGAGCACTGGAACAGGCTGCCCAGGGAGGTTGTGGTGTCTCCTTCTCTGGAGATATTCAAGATCCGCCTGGATGCCCACCTGTGCGACCTGGTGTAGGGAACCTGCTTTGGCAGGGGAGTTGGACTCGATGATCTCTGGAGGTCCCTTTCAGCCCCTGTGATTCTGTGATTCTGTGATTCTGTGAAAAGCTGGAGAGACAATAGTACAGATTCATAGATATTTAGAACATCTAGGGGCCACCTCTAAACTTTCAAGATGTTCAAAATTCTCTTGAGTTCAGAATAAAAAGCACAATTTAGTATTTTCTCTCCTGTAAAGAAGCTGAATGAAAAACATATCAAAACATCTTAAATAACATTTCAAAATGATGTTCCTATATTTTTAGCTAGTTATTTAATACACATGTTCCCTTATTTAGCGTGTGTGTTTAGGAGTGTTTAGGAGAAACACTGCATTATTTATTTATTTGCTTGAAGGGGGAAAAGTTCATTAAAACACCTTTTTTGAAAAGCAAATCAGATCTATTCTCCAAAATAAAGAAATGTTATGCAAGATTGAAAATGGTGAGCTGTAATTATTGTAGTTATGCAACTGAATTAATAGGGAACTTGCGTAAGGATCTAGTTAATTGACTAATAAGAATATTGTAGAAAACAACTGTAGTGTTGTACGAAAACATTCTTCATACAGAGAAATGACAAAATGCAACATCTAAAGAAGTTTCAAATGACTGTAAAATGTGATGCTGCTAATGGTAAGAATATCAGTGTATGTTTAGTATATGGATAAGGATTTAAAATTGAAGGAGGGGTGCAAAATATAAGAGAATAGGCAATAGAATAATGTGTAATACAACAAAGAAAGAACTTGAGCAGACTTCTGGCTGATGTATTTGAAACTCGGTAGCTAGCTAGCACACCTGCTTTTGTCAGTAACTGCCAAGAGTAATGCTGCTAAGCTATCACATTGCCCCAGTAACCAAGGGAAGGAAGTCATCCATGGAAAGAGTAAACAAGCTCATCTGTGGCATGTAAAGAAAGGAGAGTTGCTCCTGTGCCTTTTTAATTTTAAGATATTTTTACATATGTAAATCAGGAGATGCTGCAACATGCCTTACTGAGTTTGCCCAACTATTAATAATACATTTCTACTGCAGGATATTTTAAATGACCTGAAGTAACAGTTTACCTCCATGCTATGTTACTATCGTGCAGAGCAAGTCCGTAAGTGCCCAAGTTTATACCTTAATATATAACTCTAAAGGCTAGGTTCTCATTTATTTTCATATATCAGAAATATTTCATCATATTTATAGTAAGGGACTTGATATTAGGATAGAAATACTTTCTCATCCTATCACTGAATTAAATAAGCATAAGGTTGTGCTTGAAAAACCATTATTATTTCATTGCCAAGTCTTAGACTATGACAGAGGCCTATCTACATCACCAGTACATAATCTGATGATGTTCAATGACAGGTTCAGATAAATTTAAAAAAATCAAGCTTTCAGTGGCTATGATTAAACTAACTTCTCATGTGTAGCCCCTTGCTAATGGAGATATATTAGAGGAACAGCTTGCAGAAATTTATACTGTACTGAGAGAACCAGTTTTTGCCAAGTGAAACAAAACCACGATTTTAAATTAGTCTACATGCAACTGCCATAACTTCAGTTTAAAGTCTGAAATAACATAAATTTGGTTTCTTTAGACTTAAAACACAAAAACCTAATGTGTTGCCTGAGAAGGTACATGACAGAGTGTCTCTTCCTCAGTTTTTACTGATGAAATAACTAGGCATATTAAAATATGACAAGTCAGCACATTTTTCCTTTGAAATTCTATTATGTTTTAAGTTGTTGAGATATTTTATTTTAAGGGATACATAGCACATGTTGACCTCATGAATACTAGTGCCAATGAGATTCTTACTCCTTTTTTCTTTAAATGATTTTTAAGGTTCACTTCCATATCTTTGACAGATAGAACCAGAATATACCGGGAACTACAAATTTATTAGTTGACACTAGTTTTTACTCATTATTGCACAGAAGTGAACAGGTGAAGATGTTGAACTTAGTACCTCATAGTGAGGTCCTCAGCAGGCTATAAAAGAGACTGTTACAGCTGAGTAGTTAATCTAACCTTAGCCTGGCCTAGAATGTTATTTTCAACTTTCCAATAAAGTATTGCACCACTAGAATGCATCTCAGGTGAAACAATAGAATTTGCCAGTTCTATTTTAAACACACCATCTTTGACATTTTTTTTGTGAATGTTGGCAGCATACTGACACTGCATTACTAAAGTGAATGAGACCTGACACATGGAGAAGTCCCAAGATTCTATTCCAGCTAATATATACATACTACTCAGAATATTTTTTTTCTTTGGGGTAAGCGACTGCTACTATTATGGCAATGTTGTAATCTACACTGGCATTTAAATACCTTGTAAGAAATTAATGGAAGGGGTCATGCTGAGCAATGATTCCTGCCATGGCTATATAAAATACCTATGTTTCCTTCCAGACTATTGGACTGTCAGAAGCATAAATTTAATCTGGTTTTATTACGCTAAATTACTGATGTATTGTCCCTTGTAAAGTTGAAATAAAAGAAGTTTTGGAGAGGGAGAACTCTTGCTTAGAAAAGTATGCATGAATATGAAGTGGGCCGGGCACCCTCTTAAATGCCGAATTATTGTCACCTAATTCCTTACACTCTCTGTACAATATTTTTAAGTCTGATAACTAGTACAACTCAGAATTAAATAAATATATATAAATAAATATAAATAAATGTATAGATTCTCTTGGCATTACTATTATGGTAAGTGTAAATGCAAACTTCACTGAAAATTTGTGTAACTCCCATAATTTGTTAGAACAAACAGAAGTTTGGAAGTTTGCATGTTCTCCAAATACTTTCTGCATGTTAACACACCATACAAGCTTACCTTGAAATGTTTATTTTTCTACTTTTTGAGTAATGGCGTTGCGATTCCTCTTGAAAACAAAGCTAAACTTATTTAACAAGGCTAATTGAACTAAATTAATTTTTGGCACCTAAATGTATAATGCTCCATCAGGTGTTATTTCTAGTTTTGTTCATTTGTTGGATTGTTTGTTAATTTCTCCTTACATTCCTATCACCTGATGTGGAATGCAGTCTCTAATACTGTCTTTCCAACAGGCTGAATATAATGTACATCCCAGGGCTGTTAGCTGTTTCAAAGAAAGTGATTAGACCCTCAATCATTTTCAATCATCTTTTCATTCCCTACTGCTACATAGACCAGCAGCCTATGTGAGAGTGTCTCCTTCAATCCTGCATATTAGTTCAGTAAGTTGATAAGTAGAAAGCCTAACCCTTAGAATAACATAAAAATATTTTATGCCTGTTATGTTCCAGTTGCTACGACAATCAGTGCTGCCATTGTCTCCTTCTACTGTCTATGAGCACATAATTGAACCTCTTGCATTTTAGTGCACTTCATTTCAGATCCACCTGTAATTCTAAAACCAAGACACAATTGTTGATTTCAGTTCTGCAACAATTTTGAAATGATTAAACGCATTTAAAACATGTCTGTTAAAGTACTTATTTAATGCATCGTAGATTTCAGCAGGTTTTCTTGTCAAAATAAAAATACAAGGAAAATGCTAATATTTTAAAAATTCTGCTAATCAGAAGTTTTATAATTCAGTGTTCCATGTCTGTAACTGTGTTGTTAAATGTTTCATCCAGTTCAGTTTATGTTAGGCAAGTTGATGACAAGATTAGAAGTGATAGCATCTTTTGGTACACTCTGTGTCTCTATACATACAACTACATATTTGAGTAACTGTATTTTATCATGTAACTTTTTACACTGTGTGTCCACATGAAGATTGTGGACATGGGGATACAGAGGAAGGGTGTGGCAGGGCCTCTGTGGGCACAGGCTGCGACTGCCCCATGCTGACTCATGCTTCCAGCCAGCTCCAACAGCTCCAGTGCAAGGAGCTGGCAAGCTGAGCCCAGCTGCCAAAATGGTGTGTTTCTGTGACAATGTATTTAGACAGGGCAAAAACATTACAAAAATAAAGAAAAATGGTATGTGTTCCACATATTTAAGAGGAAGAAATTTGACTACAAGTCAACTACTTTACACTGTAAATATAAAGGTACATGGTATTTTTATATCTGTGCAATATTTATATATGAAGAAATATTTATATACATTGAGATAGTTTGCTAGGCATGTGAGGCATAGTAGGCATTTAAGTTATAAAGTAAACATTCAACTCTCAAAATTCATATACAGCATTTAAAATCAAAATATCAACACTTTTCAAAGGTTAACAATATTTTAAAACGCTCGTTTTCATTTTCAAATCAATGGCAAAACATTTCTCTCCTTATCATCATTCTTAATGGGTTCTCACAGCAATTTACAGAAATTTAGTACTCTTGGATCCATTCCATCAGTTCAAGCAGTAATTTCCTCTGTATGGCAGTAATGCCATTTATACTCTACTTTAGAGTCACAGAATCATAGAATCACCAAGATTGGAAAAGACCTCTAAGATCATCCAGTCCAATTGTCCACCTATCACTAATAGTTCCCACTAAATCTCAGTACAACATCTAAACATTTCTTGAATGCCTCCCACCCTGGGCAGCCCATTCCAGTGCCTGATCACTCTCCCTTAGAGAAGAAGCCTTTCCTAACATCCAGCCCAAATCTCCCCTGGTGCAACTTAAGGACATTCCCTCTAGTCCTATTGCTAGTTATATGGGAGAAGAGGCTGACCCCCACGTCTCTACAACTTCCCTTTAGGCAGCTATAGAGAGCAATAACGTCTCCCCTGAGCCTCCTCTTGTCCAGACTAAACAATCCCAGTTGCCTCAGCCACTCCTCATAAGACTTGTACTTCAGACCCCTCGCCAGCTTTGCTGCCCTTCTCCAGACATGCTCAAGGGCCTCGATGTCTACTGAACACAGTACTCAAAGTGTGGCCTCATCAGGGCTGAGTACAGAGAGATGATCACTTCTCTGCTCCTGCTGGCAATGCTACAAGCCAGGATGCCAGTGGCCTTCTTGGCCACCTCGGCACATTGCTGGCTCATGTTCATCTGAGAGTCAATCAATATCCTGAGGTTCGTTTCCTCTACACAGTCTTCCAGACACTGCCCCAGGCCTGTAGCATTGTGTGGGGTTGTTGTGGCCAAAATGCAGGAGTTCATAAAGCTTTCCCAGTGAATAAGGAAAGGAGTCAACTCTTTACAAGGGTAGATAATGGCAGGACAGGGGAAAATGGTTTTAAGATGAGTGAGGGAGGATTTAGGTTGGATATCAGGGGAAAGTTCTTTACCAGGAGAGTGATGAGGTGCTGGAACAGGCTGCCCAGGGAGGTTGTGGATGCACCATTCCTGGAGGTGTTCAAGGCCAGATTGGATGGGGCCCTGGGCAGCCTGGTGTAGTTAGATATGGAGGTTGGTGGCCCTGTCTGTGGCAGGGGGGGTTGGAGCTTGATGATCCTTGAGGTCCCTTCCAACCCAAGCCATTCTATGATTTTATGATTCTGTTAATCCATGCGGGCTGGCAGCAGTTGCGGTGTGGGAGCAAGGTAGTGGGAGTGAAGTACACTGTGTGCTTAGCTGGCCTAGCAGCCTCCTGTGGGCTGTAGAATGTGTTCGCTGTCACCTGAGAGCTACTGTAACCCTTTTATCTTTCCTGGGTAAACTGAAACAGATACTCAGCCCTTTCAGATCTTTTTTCAGCCATTCAATATTTATATTGCTTTTACAGGCTGACTCTGAGTCAGAGATGATCTTAAATCTCTCCCATTCCTGCCTAAAATAAAAGTCACAGGATGTCTACTTAAAATCCTCTTAGGGAAAAGTCCATTGAAATAATCAGGCTTAGAGTGTGATGAGAATGTCAGTAAAATAATGCATGCCTAACAGCAGGGTAGCAGAACAATCTTTTATCATCAATGCAGTTGCTTCTGTCCTGGGTCTTTGATACAGGTCTTAACTGTCAAGATGTCTAAGGAGACTGGAGGCTTCCCCCAAAGCAGCAAGGGCAAGGAGTACCTAGACAACGGTATAGCAGCTAAAGGTGAACAGATGCAAACTAAAAAAAAAAAAAAGTTGCTATGTGCTTTCTGGAAAAAAAACATGTCACTGCTGCATCACTTCAAATACACCTTCAGAGGCAAATTCTATTTACGGGAAATTTCTGTAAAGCTTAGCAGAGAGCACAAATCTCTCTTGAGAATTTTAACACTCCATAATTTTTTATAATAAATAAGCACATGCTATTCTGGAAATAATATACAGATCTATGTGGAGGAAATTATATTTCTGTAAAACTACGCTGTTTTAGTCTTGTTAAATTCTGTGGACTTTTCCATAAAATTATCTGGACTACAAGTAGGAGTTCTGTACTGAGGTAATAATTTAAATCTTTAGAAGATCTTCAGAATACTAGCTAGATAGGTAGGTTGCTTCAAATGTAATACTTCTTATTTATTTCCATGGAAATGGCAACAAATATAAATATCACAATAACATTATTTGATAAAACAAATTCTCAGCTACAAAACAATATTTTTCAACACAGTCACAACCATTAGCTATTCATTTTCATCAGTGATTAACAAGAGACTGCATGTCATGTTCATAAACAGTAGAGGTAGCCAGCTGTTGCTATCACTGCTGCTGAAATGCACCACCCACCACCTCACTGTGCTCACATCCCCTGTTTGGTCGCCATAAACATTCAGTAAACTTCAGTGAATGCATGTTCAGCTACACACATTTTCTCCTTAGTCACTTCTGTGTCAGACACCAGTTTGTCAGACTCTCTGTCTGCTGCCATATCTCACATGGCAACAAAATGTAATGGAATATTAAGGGGGGGAGGTTCAATCTCTACTGCTGTACCACCAGTGTCCACCTGTGACATTGTGAGCCAACATTAGAAAACAGGAGGCATTACTTTTGGAACAGCCCTCACATAAAAAATAATCCACGTTTGTCCGATATTATGGCAGCATCATCATATCTGGTAGTCTCAGTAGTTTGTACCACTTAAAAGAAATAACTTCCAGTTGTACAGAGAAAACCAGTACCTCCAAGACATAGCAACAGTATTATGACTCAGTACGCCATTTGAAAAAGTTCTAGCATTCTCATTTTGTCAAGTTGCTTCCACTGATTGATCAGCATCACCTTCACCTTCTCCGAATTGAATTTTTTTAATCTACGTTCTGCCAAGATTGCAGTGATGGAAAAAAATTGCTGAATACATTTTCAATGTGTTTATTATAGGAGATGGATCTCTATTGGTGATTATAAAGTGGAAAGGATAAAAAAAGAGTCTACAGTGTCTGCATTAAAACAAACAAACAAACAAATACAATTTTACCTATCAGCAACTGAGGAAATTACTAAGGAACAATGAAAATATATATATTTATCATTTGTTTTAAAACTCTCAAATGAAATTTAGAGGGGTTAAAATATTATATAACTACGCAGTATCTCTTTNCTGCAGAGAGGGACCTGGGTGTCCTGGTGGACGACAGGTTGGCCGTGAGCCAGCAGTGTGCCCTTGTGGCCAAAAAGACTAATGGCATTCTGGGGTGCATTAAAAAGAACGTGGCCAGCAGGTCGAGGGAGGTGATCCTCCCCCTCTACTCTGCCCTGGTAAGGCCTCATCCGGAGTACTGTGTCCAGTTCTGGGCTCCCCACTACGAAAAAGACAGGGATCTCTTGGAGAGAGTCCAGTGGAGGGCCACAAAGATGGTGAAGGGCCTGGAGCATCTCCCCTATGAGGAAAGGCTAAGTGAACTGGGTCTGTTTAGGCCTTGAGAAAAGAAGACTGAGAGGGGACCTGATCCAGGTCTATAAATATCTAAGGTGTGGGGGGCAAAGTGGCAAGCGCAGACTCTTTTCAGCAGTGTGTGGAGACAGTACATGGGGAAACGGCCAGAAACTGGAGCATAGGAAGTTCCACACAAATATGCGCAAGAACTTCTTTACGGTGAGGGTGATGGAGCACTGGAACAGGCTGCCCAGGGAGGTTGTGGTGTCTCCTTCTCTGGAGATATTCAAGACCCGCCTGGACGCCCACCTGTGCGACCTGGTGTAGGGGAACCTGCTTTGGCAGGGGAGTTGGACTCGATGATCTCTGGAAGTCCCTTCCAACCCCTACGATTCTGTGATTCTGTGATTCTGTGATTTAGGACTGAATCTAATCTGATGAAGAAGATGTCATCATAGATATGAATTTGTTGCTGATTTTGTTTCCAAATTGAACTAGACAGGAGTTCAGTCCACTGTTCGCACCCTCCTTACTCTTTCTCTCTTTCCATTCAATATGTTCTTGAAAGGTATTCTTTCACAGTCAGCCTGCCTTTTCTAAATATGTGACCAAGGCTATTTTCTTAATATTTTTAGATGTTTTGGCATCATTTTTTTTATCTAATCAATTTTCTCCATGTCCAGTTACTGAAGTCAAGAATACCACATTGTATTAACTTTTCTTTTGAGCGGAACTATTGAAGTACAGGAGTGTTTTGTTATAACTGCAAAAAATCGAACAGTTATTTCATTGGGATCTAGATGTATGGGGAGTTCCATGATCACTATGCTATAGGCCCACTCTTTCTTAGCCTTCGGCTATTGAACAAATCACACAGAGGTGACATGGTTTCAAAGTGGAGGTGGATGTAAAAGAACAGCCTAAATAATAATTGAAAGAAAAGACAATGTGAATTTTAGTCTCTCCAGAAAGGATATTCTTTGAAACTAGTATTCTCTCTCCAGTGACTTTCTCATTACAGTTTGCTGCACAGAACTCTGAAAAAGTTTGAAGCCTAATGTCCCCATGGAGAAAAACATAGTCAGTGGTTTNAAAAAAAAAAGCCAGAAAGAAGACAATGAAGTGACAAAGCATCAGAAAGCTCTGATCTAGAATGATGAGACTTGTCAAGTTAGCAGCCACGGTTTGAATACTTCCCTTCTTAAGAACATAAGCATTGCTGCAACCTGCAAAGACTATCATCACTGATTTCAATTGGAGATTCAATATTTTCTTCAGAGGCTTTAGGATTCAGTTAAAGCTAAGACTATATAAAATACACGCTATGTTTTGTTTATTATAGGAATGGTCTGCATTCTAAGTGTGACCTAGGTCAGTGTGACCCCTAAACTATATTTCTTCACAATTTGAGTACAGATTGAAAATTACTGTTTTCCTGGATTAAGAACCTGTTGGATTTTTATGAAATGCAGGTAAGTAAAGTTCGTGTTTTACCATCAAATCTGATCTTAAATGTTACCATTTTCCGAGCTTGAGTGCCTCTTTGTTTTTCTACTCCACGTAACAGACAGTTCTAAAAGTAAGAAAAAATAGTTTTTTTTTTCCTCCCCATTATCTTAAAAAGAAACAAACAAACAAACAAAAAACCCTACACTTAGATGAGTGCTATCAGTGCTAAATATGACAATAGTTCAGTGAAGACATTTGAAAGCTTATGTAGTATTAGTACATATAATGCCTATCAGTCTAAGTTAAATAACTTGCAAAATGCTAATTTTGAACTGAAGGACAATCAGGAAACAAAATTCTTTTCTTAGCAGACTTCACGTCTATCAAGTGAAATACAACTTGATATTCTATGAAGCATGTCTTCAAAATGGTGTTCAGGGAGCTACACAAACAAATCTTTTTGATGTAAACGTGACTTGAGCACATAACTTCCCAAGAGAGATCTTTGAAAGGTACCTCTCATCATCTCTAAATGTATTTGAGTCAAAAGGAGATCCCAGAAGGATATGAGGTACTTTTTGTTATGTTAATTAAATACTTCTAGTTCTAGCAATTTGTTTTTAACTACTAATCTACCAAAAGGAAGAAAAATATAAAAAGAATAAGGAAAGGAAGCAGTTGGTTCAGTGAAGACAAAGGAAAAATATTTCAGAACTGTCTGAAAAGTTGATGAGCTTTATGTTACTAGTCTTGAAATATTTTTTTATTATGACAAGGTAACACAAGCTCTTTTTGCTCAGTACAAATAGATCTTACATTTTCTTTTAAATGACGTGCTTTATTGCTGTCAATTTTATAAAGAGGTTATTTAAAATACCAGCTTTACATGTTAAGAAAGAGAATTAATTTGGTTTTACTCTGTATGTTTCAGGATACAGAACATCTTATTATTCAGTTATTAATGGAGATTCTAAAGCTTTTGGATCTTTGTATTTCATCTTGCATACTGCAAAATGGGAAGAGATTTGCTGTGGCTCCAGTTCCAGGATACTGTTTATAAATGAAGTTAATAAAAAAAAATAAACATTCATGANTTTGATATTCTGGAGCAGAGATGCCAAGTTAAAATTAAGTGTTATTTTCAGTCCTTTCAAATGAAATTCTAAAGACTGTGAAAGAGATTTTTTTTTCTTTTTAATGGCTTATGTTTATCTTATATTATTTGTTCAGATTCAAAGTTTCTGTCTTATTCATCCTGTTAGGCAGAAAAAATAGAGAGTTTAAAGATTCTATGTTAAGTTCTCCTCTAATGTATGCATCTCCTGAAAGTTTGATTTCTTAGATAAAATACACTTTTTTTTTTTTTTTTTTATCTTATTATTTTGCTGATTGCTATACGTTATTGTGCACCACAGAGGTAGGAAGGTAAGCATTCATGTGACTGCTTTTGCACTCAGGGTACTTGCAACTGCCCTTAATGCAGCACCTGGATTCAGAGATTCCCCATATAAATGCAGTGGCTGTGTTATGCTAAGAAATGCAGATAAAAGTAACTTCCTGAGTTAGAACACTTTATTGTCTCGTCAGCAGTCAATACCACAACTAAGCTCAGATAGATGAAAGCCAAATAGAGGAATAAAGAGGTTTAGGAGAGAAAAGGAGAGCAACGAAAGGAAAAACATGGCACTTAATATTCTGCAGGAAAGGTAGAGGGCAGTGGCAAAACCCGAGGCTCTGCACTCATGAGGTCTGCCTTCCAGTACTGCCTGTGTTACAGATGAGCATGTAATGTGGAGATCAGTTTTTATTGATAGTAGAAGAAGACAGAGGCCTTTTTCTGTCACTGATATCTGAAGTCCTACAGTCATGCTATAAGAGGTACAACTAAGAAGTTTATTGAAAGCTCATGTTTCACGTTTAAAATATTTTTGGAAATTAGATGTCGTGATATAGGTTGAGCTCAGTTACTTATACCATATGTTAGTAAGTAATTGGACAAGAAATGGCAACATAGAAAAAAATGTACATAAGCGTGACAGTAACTCTGCTTACAAATCTGACCAGTGGAAGACCAGGACCTCTCTTATCTGAGGACTTTAATTTCTTCACAGAAATAACTTTTGGTGTACAGATATAAACTAAAGTAAGGGTAATGCATAAACAAACAATGATTTCTGGATTGTTTGGTGTAATATTTTATGAGAAAGGAAAGCTCACACTGACAGAATTATTATTATTTTTTTAATTTTGACTGAATTTAGATCTCTATACAAGAAAAAAATCAGGGAAACCATAGGACAAAAGATTCTGCATCAGAATTTCTAATGTGCTTGAGATCTTGATCAGAGGTTTACTTTGGAGAGTGGTTTTCTACATTTCTGAACTGACGTATGCACAGAGCAGTTTGATATATATCCTCTGCAATATATATGCATTATCTTATCATATTTAATATGTGTATTAGATATCAATAACTATTATGGTGAATCCTGGAGATATCAAGTCTTTCAGTATTTCTCATAGGTCAGTGACCAGCAACAGTGCTCCCATGAGGGAGGCTGAATACTGCTTGTTTTCACGGCTTCGCTTTAGGACCAATAAAAATGTGTTAAACTCTAAAAAGAGAGGAAATATGTCTGGAAGCATCAGTAGGCTGTAAGAAAGGCTCATGGCAGGGACAGACTGTGGTTTGACCATAGATGCTTGTTTCTACTATCCTGGCATAGCACAATCTCAGTGCCATAGCAGACAGTAGAGTAATAAACAATTATACAAGACATTCAAAAGCAGTCTACAAACAAACTGAGCTCAGAATCAAAGTGGATGAAGCAAAATGGTAGTGAAGAGGATCATGGCAGGTAGTGTTATATGTAAAAGTTTGCCTAACAAACAAAGCAGGTCTCACTCTCTGTGCTATAAAAACGAGAGTGAAAGGGTGGGAAGGGGGAAGAATCTATTATTTGATGGATTTCTCAGGGATTTATCTCTAAAATAAAAGTTTTTCTTCTTGCTAATTCATAATCTCACTTCAGTATTTGTCTTAATTATAATGTGTGAAGATGAGTGTTAAAAAGACTAAACTTGAGCCCTATTGATTTCTTTTCAGAAGCTCCCAAAGCAAATAGTCAGTGCTGTTATCTAAAACATTTATACCCAGGTATGGTTTAAAACACTATGTATGGGGCCCTACTATACCAAATAACAAAACAGAACAAAAGAATTTTTATACAAGATATGCTATTTAAACATTCAGTTTAAAAACAATAAGAGGTAGAGTACAAAGAGACATATAATCAAACACTTTTCACTGATATTGATCAGAAGCAAGATAATGCCAGAAGCTCTGAAGTAGATGGCTATGGAATAATATGTTGCCAGGAGGGAATAAAAATAAAAATTAACTGGATAGTGTAGAAACATTCAAAAATGCAGATCTATATGTTCTTTAAAAGAAATCTATGAAAATGGTGGTTAAGTTGCAAAGATCAAGTATTGAAATTTAAGGCATTTCTTAAGAAAATGAAGAGATGCATTTTAGCTTGGGTTTTATATGTTTATGTATACTAATTAATTGGTGTCAGTCCTCTGATGGTATCAGAATGTAAACTCACACATAAGCATGTCATTTCCTGACTTTAACCTAACTAATATTGGCACCTTTAAGGAAATAGTATATACATATGTAGGTATATATATATATATATGTATGTATGTATGTATGTACGTATGTACTTCTTACATCTCTAATATTTAGAAGAATGACTTTAGCCACCTACTGAATGAGGCCAGGGCCAGCTCATTGAACATATGAGAAAATGGTACAACATGGCTTATATTCATCCAAAATAGAGAACCCTGCAAGGAGTGTCTGTAGACTGATCTCTTTTTTGATTTATCGACAATAACCAGGGACTCCAGTAACAACCTCGGGATTCTTACCATCAGTGCAAGCTGGTACAGGAAAATACCGTTTCAGGAAACAGGAAAATCATTAAGGAGCATAGATGATCATGTATAATTACAAAAACCCAAGATATGATCCTCTTTTGTTTGATAGTAAATAGTAAATATAGCTTGTGTGACCAGGATTGGAAACTCCAATCCAACCTATCTTTCCTCTCCATCTCCCCATCAGGAATTCTATTGCTGCTGAAGTTCTGCTTTTGGAAGAACTAAGGTATTTGGTTTCTGCTTCTGCGGATCACTGCGTGTTTTCTTGGAAATGAGAGAAAGGACATAATGCCTTCATATTTCAAATCATCGCTAAACTGGAAGAAAATCCATTGGACAAAGAAAAGACACAGCTTAAGCCTGAGGCCATTTTCTGTGCAAAATAAGAAAGGCTAATCACGAAGAATGGAGAGATCATTCATTTAAGAATGTCACTAGAACAGTTAATAGTAATAAACAGCCTAGTCTAGTATTAAATGGGGAGGCTGGTGGCCCTGCCTGTGGGGGGTTGGAGATTCATGATCCTCGAGGTCCCTTCCAACCTGGGCCATTCTGTGATTCTGTGATTCTGTGATAATAGAACAGGGTAGCAATTAATCAAGTAATTGGAGGAGATCACGTCCTATAAAAATATCTTGCAAAACAATAAATAGCAATTTTAAAAATCTAATATAGAAAGTAATCTAGAAAGCATTATTTCATAAGATAGAGACTATACATTCTTTTGAGATCGTGGAATTTAGTACCAAATAAGAATAATAATAAATTGAGTAATGTATAGATAACTGTCGTATATTAATGCATATAATTCTAATTCTTCAAACTGTCACTTGTATTAAAAGGATAAGAAGTGCTTGCCTTACATGTGGCAGCTTTCTTAATGTAACACTATTCTTTTATTTTCTCCAATATCCTGTTAAACTAATGTTTAAATGATAATGTCTTAATGTATTCTAAGTTTTGCTTTCTAGCTGCAAAGAATAAGAGAACTGAAGTATGTGGCAAAGTCTTCAGCTCAATTTGTTTTACATTTTACATCATGCTGTTTGTACCACATGCTGTGTCATGCATATCACCAATACTTGTAAACATGAGGGGAAAAATGGCTTAATTTCCTTAATCTGCAATAACTATGCCTTTGTGAGCACACTGTTCTAACCATTTCTCTAACGTTATGTGTCAAATCTCATCCAGTTTCTGAAACTTAATGCCAACTTTGACCATTCTCTGTTCAGGGGCTTCTCACTATTTCCTTCTCACTATCTATCACCCCCTGTGTTTCCAGCTTTCGTTGCGATAACTGCTTCTATCACACTTACTAGGCACAGTATCCTTGCTCAGCCAATTCCAAATTTTGTTTCCTCCCATTGTAATTTATTTTGCATATAGATGCAGCCCCTTTTATCACTCATTCCCAGAATTTCCGTGCTCCCACATTCACCAGACTAGATGTCCCAGTCCTTTTTTTTTTCTTACCCTAGAATCTGAATTCATAATCCAAATTTTTACCCTCTATTTTCCTCTGTTACTATGAGCATAGGAGAAACTGTCTTTACTATCAAAAAGCTTGTTGAAAAGCTTCAAGCAAAACTCTCCAGTAATTTTAGCTTTTGGTAGATTCTGCCAGATTGCCTTATACATCTGTCCAATATTGTGGATGAAATGAAACTCAAATATCTTACTGAAGTCTTACTGAACAGGTGCACATTGTGATGATTCAGATATTTACGAATAGTAAGATAGCATAGTAATAGTGGCTTTTTCAGAGATGATAAAGTCTCCACAAGAACAGCCAAACCTTTAAAACAAAAATTTGCAAAAGCATTAGGATCTATTTTTTTCTATGAAAAAAAATTATTATCTTATAATTTGAAATAAAAGAAATTAAGCTGAAATTAGAAAAATCAATTAAAAATACTAACAGAGATGCTGTAACTATAATGTTTTTTTGGTCCTATGTAAACTGATCAAACTCTAACCACTTTCTCCACACCCTTCCCTTCCATAGCAAGTAAATCGTTTATTTCTTTTTCATCTTCATGAGTACTTATTTTGAATACCTTAATCCTCTTAACCAATTTATTCCAGTAGAAATGTTCATTAACTGCCAGTAGGTCTTCAGGTTATAGAAAGAAACATGAAGGAAAAAAAAAAAAAAAAGCCAGAAAGAAGACAATGAAGTGACAAAGCATCAGAAAGCTCTGATCTAGAATGATGAGACTTGTCAAGTTAGCAGCCACGGTTTGAATACTTCCCTTCTTAAGAACATAAGCATTGCTGCAACCTGCAAAGACTATCGTCACTGATTTCAATTGGAGATTCAATATTTTCTTCAGAGGCTTTAGGATTCAGTTAAAGCTAAGACTATATAAAATACACGCTATGTTTTGTTTATTATAGGAATGGTCTGCATTCTAAGTGTGACCTAGGTCAGTGTGACCCCTAAACTATATTTCTTCACAATTTGAGTACAGATTGAAAATTACTGTTTTCCTGGTTTAAGAACCTGTTGGATTTTTATGAAATGCAGGTAAGTAAAGTTCGTGTTTTACCATCAAATCTGATCTTAAATGTTACCATTTTCCGAGCTTGAGTGCCTCTTTGTTTTTCTACTCCACGTAACAGACAGTTCTAAAAGTAAGAAAAAATAGTTTTTTTTTT
>JACDJE010000584.1:383076-395029 GCA_016647715.1 Pavo muticus
CACCAAAAAAAAAAAAAAAAAAAAAAAGATTTTATTAAAGTGTTTCAAAATAAGTAACAAATAGGAATGATTTGTACTCAGGTCTGTTCTCAGGCTAAATAATATCATGATAAACTAGAATAAGAAAATGTAAGATCCATCACAGACATGACTTTTTCAAGATAGTGGAGTAAGCCACAATTACAGACTGTGAAAAAACACATGAAATGACTAGTTTGGAGGATGAGCAGGAAGCAGTGGATATTGTTTGTTTGTTTTTTTTTTGTGAGGCTTTCAGCACTGTAACCTGAAGCATCCTCACAGACAAGCTCATTAGATACAGTTTAGATAAAACGGTGAGGTGGACTGAAAACTGGCTGCTGAGCTGCGAAGCTCAAATTGTTGGGATTGGAACCATGAAGTTCAGTTGGAGATGATTAAGAAACTGGAACACCACTCTCATGAGGTGAGACTAAGAGAGCTGGGAGTGCTCAGCCTGGAGAAGAGGAGACTTGGAAGGAATCTTATCTGTGTCTATAAAGGATGCAAAGGAGGGTGTAAAGAAGATGGAGCCAAGCTCTTTTCGCTGGTGCTCAGTCCCAGGACAAAAGGAAATGAACAGAAACTGGAACACTTGAGGTTTCCTATGAACATGAGTAAACAGTTCTGTAGCATGCAGGTGGCAGAACAGTACTGGCATAGTTTACCCAGAGGCCATGAAGTATCTACCCTGGAGATGTTCAGAAGCCACTTGAACCTGGGGCTGGGCCCCCTGCTCCAATTGTCCCTTTTTGAGCAAGGTTGGGCTGGATGAGAAGAGGTCCCTGCCAATCTTAACCATTCTGGTACTGTGAAAAACACTTGTATTTGGAAAATAATGCATTCATTTTTCTTCATCATTATGCATTGTTATGCTATAGGCAACCGTGCACAGAAGTAGCACCCTGTTTTTTGGTGGTTTTTTTTTTTTTTGCTTGTTTGTTTGCTTTTTTTCCAAGATATACTAGAAGTTAAACCCATCATAAGGTCTTATTGATCTAAGAAGATGAGATAGTGAAAGCTTATTACTCCTTACAAATGAAAAATAGTAGTAGCTGTACTTATTCTGGAAGAAACAGATAAATGGCTCTGCCATTTTGTCTGAACAAACTTGGGTGTCATTATGGAGAATTTGGAAATACCTTAATAAACTCAATTATCTGTTATTTTAAATTAATTCAATCCGACTCTAATCAAATATTATACATTAGATGAATTTTATATAGGCTAGTTGAATAATTATTTTAAGTGTGATTCATCTTCAGAATCAGAGATAGCATTCAGTAGACCACAGCATAAATTGCAGTTGGCCTGGAATTTAATATAATCACAATAAAATAAAGATTCTCGATGGATGAGATAAAGTAAAGTGAATGATGACATTTTTATCTGTTATATGTTCAATTCTTATTTAAGCTATCTACAGCCTTGCAGAATATTTATGAAATATCAGGTAGGCTAATAAAATAAAGCTTTGAAGATCAAGGGGAAAATAAATAAATAATTAAAAATTGCTATGCTTCATTGTTTCTGTGATTGAATTTCCTCATTTGAAATGTCAGGAGACTAAACCATTTCCCTTATTTGGAATGTGCATCACTTAATTAAATTTATTCTACATTGTAGAATCAAAACCCACAATTTTTGCCTTGCTGGAAATTGTGTTTGGATTATAAGCAAGATGGAAAATATTGTAATTTTGTGACAAGTTTATAAGAACTAATGCTTTTCTGGCTTAATGAACTGCCTTTTTGGAAGCCTCAGCCCCAATTTTCACTGAAAAGTATAAAAAATAGTTTCACTGTTACTGCTAGCAAAGAATGTGCATAGACCCATGACACATATATTTGAGTTCCTGAATGTATTAAAATGCATTGAAAAGCATTTAGAACTGTATCTGAGATTCTATGTCAAAGAGTATCAGTGAAATACTGTGAATGAAGTTTTTAAACAGAAACGGTCTTATTTAATGTTATATCTTACTTTTTTTTTTTCTGAAACTATATTGAATGATAGATACAACACAGCATGTATAGGGTGGCATGATCATAACTTATCATCTTAGTTCTTGTCATTCAATTTACCATATTAATGACAAAACAAAATGTAATAATAACTTGAAGTGACTAATGGGACTCTTTATACAATGTCACAGTTATTTTAAAGAAGATTAAGTAGCTTTTTAAAAAATATTTGTTTAGAAGATGGCTGTATATATTATTTAGCAAAAATGTTTTTGTTATTTTTAAGCTTTGTGTTTTAAATCAGCTAGAGAAGAACAGCATTTTCAGTGGACTTGCTGTAGGTTGGAAACTACTTTCTTAGTACTGTGCTTCCTGAGATAAGGAAAATTACGTGGTAGACAATATCCAGTAGCTGAGTTAAGAGGGTATTCTTCCATTCTTTCAAATTTGTATTGAGTTGCTGAAAAGCATAGTAATCTATGCTTATCAAGGCACTTTCTGTTGCTTCACAAGTTGCCATATTTCACACTGAAAAATAGTACATCCAATTGCAGTGCTCCTATAGGTAAAGAGATGTTATTTCTTCCACTGAAAATCAGCAACTATTTCTCTAGACTATCTATTTTTCTGAAATGTTAGTAAATAATCTTGCCCAAATTATTAACATAATATTATATTTACTATTTTATTTACTTTTTATGGTAAAAATTATTCTGGTGGGTAATTTTTCCAGTGCTTTCCTTTGTATTTTCATGTGTTGAACGACCCTGGAAGCAATTAAATATTGCAAACACCGTTCTTTAATATTAACATTATTTAATTTTTTTTTAATCAAACAATACTTTGCAATAAAGAAAAAATATATATATTCATGAAAAAAATCTAAATTTGAGCACGTATATTACTGTTTCAGGCTAGATTGTGATAAACTTTTGACGGAAATATAATCATTATTTTTCTTCTATTGTTTCATTTTTATTTACAGTTTATTATATTTTCTTTGCAATTAATATATTTACTTTTATATTATTAAAAATAAATCTGCATTTATGACAAATTCAGATAAAAATTGTTGCAGCCCAGAAGGCCAACTATATCCTGGGCTGCATTAAAAAAGGGATGGCCAGCAGGAGGAGGGAGGTGATTGTCGCTCTCTACTCAGCTCTTGTGAGTCCCCATCTGGAGTATTGCATCCAGGCCCAGAGCTCCCAGAACAAGAAAGACTCAGAGCTCTTGGAATGAGTCCAGAGGAGGACCACTAAGAAGATCAGAGGGCTGAAGCACCTTTCCTATGAAGAAAGGTTGAGGGAACTGGGTTTCTTTAGCTTGGAGAAGAGAAGACTCCGGGGAGACCTCATTGTGGCCTTCCAGTACTTGAAGGGAGAGTATAAACAGGAAAGATAATGACTGTTTACAAGGGTGAATAGTGATAGGACAAGGAGGAATGGTTTTAAAACAAGACAGGGAAGGTTTAGGTTAGATATTTGGAGGAAGTTTTTCACTCAGAGGGTGGTGGCGCACTGGAATAGGCTGCCTGGAGAGGTTGTAGATGCCCCATCCCTGGAGGCATTCAAGGCCAGGCTGGATGTGGCTCTGGGCAGCCCGGTCTAGTGATTGGCGACCCTGCCCATGGCAGGGGGGTTGAAACTAGATGATCATTATGGTCCTTTTCAACCCAGGCCATTCTATGATTCTATGATTCTATGATTCTGTAATGATTCAATGATTCTATGATGAAAAAAAAAAGTTGTACTGTAACTTTTGTCACTAATCATCTTCATGTCACTAATGTCACTAATCATCTTCATCTTCAGTCCGGTTGGAGACCTGTAACTAGCGGTGTTCCCCAGGCATCGGTGTTGGGTCCGGTCTTGTTCAACATCTTCATCAGTGACCTTGATGAGGGGATAGTGGCCACCCTCAACAAGTTTGCTGATGATACGAAGTTGGGAGGATTGGCTGACACACCTGAAGGCTGTGCTGCCATTCAGTGAGACCTGGACAGGCTGGAGAGCTGGGCAGTAAGAAACCAGATGAGGTTTAACAAAAGCAAGTGTAGAGTCTTGCACCTAGGGAGGAATAATTGCATGCACCGGTACAGGCTGGGGGACGACCTGCTGGAGAGGAGCGCTGCAGAGAGGGACCTGGGTGTCCTGGTGGACGACAGGTTGGCCGTGAGCCAGCAGTGTGCCCTTGTGGCCAAAAAGACTAATGGCATTCTGGGGTGCATTAAAAAGAACGTGGCCAGCAGGTCGAGGGAGGTGATCCTCCCCCTCTACTCTGCCCTGGTAAGGCCTCATCCGGAGTACTGTGTCCAGTTCTGGGCTCCCCACTACGAAAAAGACAGGGATCTCTTGGAGAGAGTCCAGTGGAGGGCCACAAAGATGGTGAAGGGCCTGGAGCATCTCCCCTATGAGGAAAGGCTAAGTGAACTGGGTCTGTTTAGGCCTTGAGAAAAGAAGACTGAGAGGGGACCTGATCCAGGTCTATAAATATCTAAGGTGTGGGGGGCAAAGTGGCAAGCGCAGACTCTTTTCAGCAGTGTGTGGAGACAGTACATGGGGAAACGGCCAGAAACTGGAGCATAGGAAGTTCCACACAAATATGCGCAAGAACTTCTTTACGGTGAGGGTGATGGAGCACTGGAACAGGCTGCCCAGGGAGGTTGTGGTGTCTCCTTCTCTGGAGATATTCAAGACCCGCCTGGACGCCCACCTGTGCGACCTGGTGTAGGGGAACCTGCTTTGGCAGGGGAGTTGGACTCGATGATCTCTGGAAGTCCCTTCCAACCCCTACGATTCTGTGATTCTGTGATTCTGTGATTTAGGACTGAATCTAATCTGATGAAGAAGATGTCATCATAGGTATGAATTTGTTGCTGATTTTGTTTCCAAATTGAACTAGACAGGAGTTCAGTCCACTGTTCGCACCCTCCTTACTCTTTCTCTCTTTCCATTCAATATGTTCTTGAAAGGTATTCTTTCACAGTCAGCCTGCCTTTTCTAAATATGTGACCAAGGCTATTTTCTTAATATTTTTAGATGTTTTGGCATCATTTTTTTTATCTAATCAATTTTCTCCATGTCCAGTTACTGAAGTCAAGAATACCACATTGTATTAACTTTTCTTTTGAGCGGAACTATTGAAGTACAGGAGTGTTTTGTTATAACTGCAAAAAATCGAACAGTTATTTCATTGGGATCTAGATGTTTGGGGAGTTCCATGATCACTATGCTATAGGCCCACTCTTTCTTAGCCTTCGGCTATTGAACAAATCACACAGAGGTGACATGGTTTCAAAGTGGAGGTGGATGTAAAAGAACAGCCTAAATAATAATTGAAAGAAAAGACAATGTGAATTTTAGTCTCTCCAGAAAGGATATTCTTTGAAACTAGTATTCTCTCTCCAGTGACTTTCTCATTACAGTTTGCTGCACAGAACTCTGAAAAAGTTTGAAGCCTAATGTCCCCATGGAGAAAAACATAGTCAGTGGTTTTTTTTTCTTTTTTTTTTTTTTACTCTTTAATCACTGAAATATTTGATTACTAGGCTCACATATGCTTTCTGCCTCATCGACACTGTGTACTCTGATTCTTCACTTCTTTCCCAGCCCACTAGGCAATAACTGTTTAATCAATGAGTGCCATATGAGGTGTTCATAAATTCTTTTCACCATTTAGAGAAATTAAATACTAATGTAGTCAGGTGATAATAATGAAAAAAAATAGAGTACACAGAAAGTATAATGTGGTGTATAATGATGATACACTGATGACAATGATGAATGTGAAACACAATAAAAATGATGAAGAAGTTCTACTATGTATATTTTAGGATTAATGGGGAAATTATATGTAATTCATAGGTGGGTAACTTTAATTAGATTTTCTCATTTTTCAAGCATCAAAATAACATGCTTGTGTATTCACATATGTTTTCACGCTTTCATATCTCTAGAAAGCTAAATAAAGTGTACCCTCTGTCTCTAACATTTTTTTCTCACATTTACACAATGCTTCTAAAACATATTACATTAATTCACACAGATTTTTTTTCTCTTAGGGAATGGACAAAATGAAGAGTTATCCATATCTTGCAAATATTAGTCAGACTGCCTCTACAAATAAGTCCAACAGTGTTGAAACTGGTGTAAATAATTACACTTTGATATAAGCATGTCAATATATTGAGACTGCTGACATGGCCAATGAAATGAATTGTACATAATATTTGACCACCAAGTTTCAGATCCTGGTGACTGGATGTTCCTTCCACTCTTCTGTTTGCCCAGGTTTATAACTAACTGGATACATATACTAGAAATGTTGCCAGTTCTGAAGCTTTCTCAGTGTCTCTAATAACAACTATATCAACACTCACCAATGTGTACTTTACTGTGAAAACACATGTATGTAGATCATATTTGTACAGAACTACAGTAGACACTATGTGCAATACAATTATGTTTGTACCTAATTTGTAGAATTATTTAAATGTCAGTCCTTCTTAAAAAGAGAAAACATTATTTGTTGTGTGACAAGAAAAAAAAATCTTTAGTAGAAGTTAAAAAAGAAGCACTAGTCAAAAAGGAGGGTGAAAATTGTGAATATAAACTCCTTAACTCTAATTTATCCCACTTTAGGCACCTATAACCTATTTCTGTGCAAGTCTAATGCCTTGTATTTCCTTGAAAGTTCCAACTATACTACATTTTTAGGTTTCAAGGCTGATGAGGTATTCGTGGCAAACCTGTGGCAAGCTTTAAAAATGTTTTTGATGCTTCGATCATTGTTGTCATGTCTGTATAATCCAATTAAATGCTCAGGAAAAGGACTGCACTTAACCATGCTTCCAGAACAATGGGATTTCCAGTCCTAGTTTGTGCTTATTGACAGTGCTGTAATAAAATTATTAAGAGGGGCAGAAGGCTTAAGTAATGCTGATGACTTGGCTTTGATGCCCTCTGTGGGATATTATTCATCATAGTCTAATGAGATCGTTAGGAAGAAAATTTTCCTGCTTCAGTATAGAGCCGACATCATTTTAGATTAATCAGTTCAAAGCCCAAGTGACTGTAAACTGTGATGGTGCTGCAGTGGTGAATATGGGTTGAGACAAGAAAGCCCTATCTTTGTGACTTGGTTAAGTGTATCTTCCAGTTAGCTGAGGAATAGAAAGACAGATGAGGCATGTTAAAAAATAAATAAACAAACAAACAAATAAATAAAAGGCCATTCCCCAAGTCTCAGAAACAATTAGACCTTAAGAAGTGACCTTCAAGAGCGTAATACTACTCTGTCATATTTATTTTTGCTTGTGACTTCAATGGCCATTCAAATTGATAACCATCATCTAATAGATATATTTTTTGAGAAATCTGACTGCAGGTGTTCATGGTAGTAGTCATTATTCAGTGGAATATACTTTTCCCAGTATGTTAATATTGAACTAGCACCAAAGTTCAGGGAGGGGAAAACATGTTGCTGGTAGAAGCAACTTCTCATAGATTAAATTGTAAAATTTGTTCTCCTGTGCTCCTTCGGAAGTTAATGTTTCTTTATCACTAAAAAAAATGATTGCATAGTCTGCCCAAACCAAAGCTGGGAGGGAGTGTTGATCTGCCTGAGAGGAGAAAGGCACTACAGAGGGACCTGGATAGACAGATTGATGGGCCAGGGTTAACTGTATGAGTTTCAATAGGGCCAAGTGTAGGGTCCTGAAATTTGGTCACAACAACCCCAGGCAGCCCTACAAGCTTGGGGAGGAGTGGCTGGAAAGCTGCCTGATGGAAAGGGGCCTTGGTGTACTGATGGACAGTTGGCTGAATATGAGCCAGCAGTGTGCCCAGGTGGTCAAGAAGGCCAATGACATCCTGGCTTGTATAAGGAATGGTGTGGTGAGCAGGACTAGGGAAGTAATCCTGCCCCTGTACTCAGCATTGGTGAGGCCTCACGTCAAGTACTGTGTTCAGTTTTTGGCACCTCAGTACAGAAAGGATATGGAGGTGCTGGGGCAGGTCCAAAGAAGGGCAACAAGGCTTGTGAAGGGCTTGGAGAATATGCCCTATGAGGAACAACTGAAGGAACTGGGGCTGTTTAGTCTGGGGAAAAGGAGGCTGAGGGGAGACCTTATTGCTCTCTTCCAATATCTGAAAGGTGCTTACAGCAAGAGCGGGGTTGGTCTCTTCTCACTGGTGAAAAGTGACAGGACGAGGAGAAATGGGCTCAAGTTGCACCAGTGTAAGTTTAGGTTAGATATTAGGAAACACTTCTTTACAGAAAGGGTTGTTAAGCACTGGAATAGGCTCCCCAGGGAGGTGGTTGAGTCACCATCCCTGGATGTGTTTAAAAACCGTTTGGATGTGGTGCTCAGGGACATGATTTAGCAGAGGGTTGTTAGAGTTAGGGTAGTATGGTTAGGTTGTGGTTGGACTCAATGATCTTTGAGTCTTTTCCAACCTGAGTAATTCTATGATTCTATGACTCTATGACTCTATTCAGTTTTCATAATTTACACTGCTGTTTTCTTTAAAACAGTAGAAAGAATTTCCTTACATTGTTAAATCATACCTGTCTTTCATCACAGAGATGAAATGAGGGTTGAAATACAGGGCAAAGTGGCTGGACTTACCACATCATTCTTCTATTTTATTAAGGAGTAAGGATTCTCTATAGATTTAAATTGTATGTTTGTTTTGAGGAAGATTTAACGAAGTGTAATGATCAGTGTTTGGAATAACA
This sequence comes from Pavo muticus, assembly GCA_016647715.1. Lineage (NCBI taxonomy): Eukaryota > Metazoa > Chordata > Aves > Galliformes > Phasianidae > Pavo > Pavo muticus. The sequence continues at coordinate 391,800 of JACDJE010000584.1, forward strand.
AGCTTATTATTAGAGGGAATCATATATTAGTGAATTACAGTCTTTGGTCTGAATACAATAAAAAACTTGTTTGCTTTTTTTAGTTTAATAAGAAATTTCTGTGAGTAGTGCCTGGGTAATGACTGTGGAATCAGTACTGTGGTTATATTAAAAAAAAATAAAAAATCAGGATAACATGCAATGGTAGTTAAGGGAAATAAGATGGCCTGAAAAACAAAGAGATAAACTTATTCACTTTGTGTGTAAGACTGTGAAAATGAAATTTAATTATTTCAATTTTCCTTCTAATCTTCAGATTCTAGTGATAAGTATATTACTACTGATTCTGAAGTGCTTATCTTTTTTTTTCTTCAATTCAGATGCCTTTAAACATAATTATGAAAACTGATCTTAGAGATTTTAAAGCAAGAAAGCACATAAAGGGGCATTCTTGATTTATGAATGAAATGATATACTAAAAATATGTAGCATTCAGAGGAGTTTTTCTTTTCCTTCTGTAGCATAACTTGACTCCTGTAAAGAGGGACTTACTTAAAGTTCACAGGACTGATTTGTTAGCATCTGAAATGTTACATTTTCATTAAACAAACTTTAACTATGTAGGTCAGATTGAAAGTAATGCCACCTTTTAATTTCCATGGAAACTACAACAAATTATTTGATAGAGCAAATTCTCAGCTACAAAACACTGTTTTTCAACATAGTAATTACTATTAGCTATGCATTTTCCCCAGCAATGAACAAGAGTCTGCATGTTACACTTGTAAAAATGTGTACCAGCAGGGGTGACCCACTGTTGCTGTTGCCACTGTGGAAAGGCACCACCCACCGCCAGGCCCCGCATCCACTCCTTGGTCTCCATAAACATTCAGCAAGTGTTGATGAGGCTCTTCATTTGCAAGAATGGTAGTTAGAAAATTTGCCATTTACCACAATAGAAAAAAGTTTTATATAACTTTGTATTAAAAGTTCATCTGAAAGCAGAAGCCAATGGCTGTATGCAAAAGTATGTTGGAACCTCCACAGAGGATGAAAATTCAGCCTTGATGTATCCAAAGCATTAAATTTATTTTTGCATGTGTTTCTAGCTGGTGGCCAATGTGATTATGGTTCGTTTGTGGAGTCATTCTTGTTTGATAGGCAGAGTAGATCTGTGAAGAACTTGATCATAGAAACAAAGGACTCAATACGTGTAAGTATTTTTATTATGTGTGTGAAGGCTTTCACCATAATGAATATAATGAACTATGCATGTGGAAACCAATTAAATTTTTTATTATCTTACCTAAGTCCTATTAGTTTCTCATGGAAGAAATAAATATATAACCATGGACAGAACTAGTTGTTAGGAATACTTACATTTGAAATGAAAAAAATATGGTTACGTTTTTGAATAACAGAAACAATTAGCCTGTTGACTTAAAATGTGTATTTAAAAAGATAATTAAATGTTTATACTAAAGCTCATTATAAGGCTGTTGTGCAGTGAGGTTGTGTTCATATCAGTAACAACTAAAAAAATTACACAATTTTTATTGCTGAGCATAATGTGATATGCCATGGAATACTTCTTTGGTCAATTCAGGACAGTCATCATTGTAATGTCATCTTCAAATACTTGTGCACCACCAGCCTGCACACTGAGGTATGCAACATGAGATACACGGAAGAGCTTGTTTCAAAAAAGCCAAAACACGGATATGTTAACAACACTGTTTCATTCACCAGTCCTAAACACAGTACCATTCAGGCTGCTATGAAGGCAATTAACTCCAGGTCAACTAGATCCAGCACATAATGCTTTCAATGACCATCAATTAATTTCTCTTAAATGAAGTAGTTTGATTTCTTCTTAAACCTAAATATTAGTACACTGTCTAGGGCAGTGAGACAAAGCCCATCTCTATTGTTTTTCAGTCATATGTGACTAGTTTTGTTACAGATGCTACAGAATCTGTATATCTTACAAAATAAGCAGGTGCAAAATTTTACTACTAGGAACTAAAATGATTGTAATATCACTTAATGAGGCCAAGAAATCACAAGAAGAAATGATTTTAAACAGTAGATAAATATTATCCACTGATATCAGTGGTTGAATCACGAAAGAAGTAAAGAAAAATAGAACTACAGTATATAACTTTGAGTTAAAGAACAAAAGTAAGACCTGTGTAAAGATAAAAGTTTCCTAATAAAATGAGGTGATATGCAATAATTTAAGCATGTGAAAATATGAGTTATTCATATATTTAAGTCTATCAGAGACCATGAACACAAAATAATGTGATAGACATGCCACACGCTTTTTATTTACATCTCTGGTTTAATTTATTAAATTAAGATGACTATTTCCTGGTAGGAGATACATTTTCTTGGTATTTAGAAGAATATTTAACAGGCAAATGTTGTAAATGTGGAATGGTTTAACTTGATTCTGTTACCTGTTTATATTTAGTAAAACAATGGCTGAAAAATTTAGCATCAAAGGTATAAGGCTGCTTCAGTATAAAACTTAAATGTTTTCCAGTTTATGTCCTTACAGCATCTTCAAATAAAAGCCAGTTTGTATATCAATTGAACCAACCATCTAGAATTGTGATATTTCATGGACTGATTAGTTTTTTACCATACAACTTCTGTTAAATATGTCAATCTGTGTAAAATATGAAAGAAGATACTTAAGGAACGTTAGCATATTTCTCAGAATGAATAGGAATATACTGTATTTTAAATTTCTATAGGAGATGTACCATGCAAACTCAATGGTGAATCCAGTGAGTTTCTGATCTTTACCACCACTTTGTCCGAAGCAACTTTCAGGGAAATAAGCAGTAGAAATAATATTTTTCAGATTTGACAGTGTGGAGTAGGAATACAAAAGCCTTCTTGAGTAGTAAGGAAGAAAAAGGGTAATGTTAAAAGCATGTGAAAGTAGCCAGCCACCAGAATGTACCATCAGGAAGCCAGAGATGTAGAGAATTTCTTAATAGTTCCTTAAATTAGTTTTTTATATTAATAACTAACTTAATCAGTCAGTCATTGAAAAATGGAGAACCCAGAAAAGTAATGCTGACTTTATTAAACACTGGGCACATGTTTATGCTTCTGAGAATAACTTCAGTAGTTTCAGCACAGTTTAAATTTAAATGATTGAAATATTCTTACAATATCCTGATGTGTTATCAGGCACAAGTTGAAACAATTTTAATTAATATACATACATATATATA